>NW_024121147.1:131929-179891 GCF_016745375.1 Pimephales promelas
ATAATAAGGAAGGCTATGCAGGTGCCAAAGTGTAAAAACAGCGATGGCCAGCTCACATATGACACCGAGAACCTTCCCACACAACAGCACGAATCACCTCCTGATACGTTGTTTCATTGCTCACCTAAAAATGAAAAAAAAAAGAAAGAAAAAGGTGTGGGGTGTAAACCAGTGGATCTCAGCCAGGGTAATTTTGAGGTACCCTATGGACCCTTTTCAGACTGTGAAGGCACTTTTTTTTTACAGTCATCAACATCGTAAATCTTGCAAAGTTTTATGTTTATTATATATATATATATATATATATATAATGTATTCAATTCACATTTATTTGTATAGCGCTTTTCAAAAAGCACATAGTTTCAAAGCAGCTTTACATAAAATGCATGAGTCCACATTACAATTTAATGTATGTACATTTATAATACTATACTTTGTATTATATAACTTTGCATTAAATTACAAAAAACTAGTAAATGCTGCTGTTGGAGTGTTTCTAATACAGAGGCTAAAGGGTGTAGCTGTAAAAATGACATCTTTCTGTCTTCTGCCTGCTGTTATCAATCTCTCTCTGTTTTTTCCCTTCTTTTTAAAAGTTGTAAAAACACAATTGTGGAGTTTTTCTTTTGCTATCTGAGCTAATGGAAACAAAAAATATTGAATGTAGTCTCTCATTCACCGATATAAAAGTTAACCCAAACATGACGACTTCCACTTCTGAGAAACCCGGAAATATGAAAACGGTCAATATTAAAAAGCTTTTATAAAACTAAATATATACACAACAGATCAAAAGTTTGGGCTTGGTAAGGTTTTATTTTCATGGAATCTCGTATGCTCATCAAGGCTGCATTTATTTAATCAAAAATACAGTAAAAACAGCCACATGAATAAGAAATATTTTCTATTTTAATGCATTTTAAAATGCAACCTATTCCTGTGATGACAAAGCTGAATTTTCAGCATCATTACTCTAGTCTTCGGCGTCACAGAAATCTTTCTAATATGGTGATCTGCTGCTCAAGAAACATTTCTTATTATTATCAATGTTGAAAACAGTGCTTAATAGTTTTGTGAAAACCATTATACACTTTTTAGAATTATTTTATGACTAGAAAGCTTAAAAGAACAGGATTTATTTGATAGCATTTATTTTGACATTATAAATGTTTCTACTGTTACTTTTAATCAATTTAATGCAAATTCAAATCTGAACAGAAGTGCATTTTCTCTTGATGCGTCTGATACAGATATATGCTTACCTGAGAACAATAAGCCAAGATCACCAGCCCAGTGATGATGAAGACCATCATGCACTGCAAAAGAATAAGGCAAACTTTGAATTTCACAACATTAAACTTCAAAAGACTCTGTCT
Organism: Pimephales promelas; assembly: GCF_016745375.1. The sequence continues at coordinate 133,306 of NW_024121147.1, forward strand.
TTAATTGTACACTTTTTGGTTTTATTTACATCTGTCCTTATGTCTCTCTCACCATTTGAAGGGTCACTCCGGCTGTGACGCCACCAGCCATGTTGAAAGCAGCAGGAAAATTGAGAAGTCCGGCTCCCAGAGCAGCATTCACCACAATAAAACAGCCCCTAATGTAGATGTCCTTCCCTTCGTTCCTCTGATTGGTTAGGCAGTTGGATGGAGTCCACGCTGGGACTCTGCAGAAGCCATGCCCTTCTCCAGCATCCTCACTGTAGCCCCAATCGCCCACTTCACTGTTAACAGCCCTGTCCGCCCTGGACATGACGCTTGCTTTTCTCACACACCCTCAGATAAACTTACAGGGACACCATAGGGTAAAAGTAGAGGTAAACACACTTTGCTGTCAGTCAGATCCACCACCATTGAGGGGGAAACGGTGTAAACACCTCCACAGGGTCCATACAGTTACAGAGAGTTGTGTTCAGTGTTCAATGTCATCTGTGAACAAAGAAGGGAACATATCACATGGTAGTTTTCACAAATTGACTAAAACGGTTTATGACCATCATACAGTTACATTGTGTGGTTTGGCACTTTTAGGTCTGGGAGTCACAGGACATTGTATTTCTCAGCTGATCAAACAGTAAATGTCTGACATCATATTACAATTTCAAATAACTGTTTATTTTCTGTGATGGTCAAGCTGATTTTCAGAGTCACATGATCCTTCTAATATGCTGATTTGTGGCTCAATAAATATTTTTGTATTATCTGTTAAAAGTTGTGCTGCTTAGTTTTGTGGAAACTGTAACATTATTTTGATGAATAGAAACCACATGATTTATTGGAAATATAATTTTTTGCATAATACATTTGACTTCTAAGCAATTTAAAGTATCCCTGCTCAATTAAAGTATTAATTCTTTCTTGTCTTTTTGAATGGTAGTGTATTTGCTTTTGACTTGTCTGACAGATATTTTTGCTCGCTTGAGAACAATACGTCAAGATCACAGTCCACGTGGTTGTTTTGATGACACAGAGGTTTGCACTTTAGTTCAAGTGTCTGGGAGTCACGGGACATAATTGTATTTCCTCAGCTGATCAGTAAGCAGAAATCTGAGACGATGAGGAAATGAAATATGCTTTCCACAAGAGAAGGAATAAAGCACGGTCAGGACATTATCTTTAAAGCAGCTTGATTAAAAGCTGATCAATAACATATCGATTTGGAATTATTTCATGAAATGTCTGAACTAAATGACCGAGAAAAGTGATGGTAGCGTTAGTTTATGACGGTGTCTTTGAGTTTATAGCAGATACATCACCACACAGAGACACATGCTCACTGACAATAAATTCAATCAAAAGATTAGGCCAAGTCAAGGAAACTGACACTGATCAAACACTCTTAATCGCACAGAAAATTAACTCTACATCCACTAACGTTACTCTTAAGAGGGTAAAAAAACACAAACAAGAAAGACACAAAACATGCCGTGACACCCGAACGCTCACGTGACTCACATAGCACTGCATTTGTTTAGCTAATAAAACTGTCCAGGTATGAAGGATATGTGATAAAGCAGATGTCCCACCTCAAGCGTATGTTCTTCGTTAATCCCGCACCGTGATGAAGAGCATAGATGAGATGTTTTCCAGAGAGGAACTGAAATAAATATGAGGCTGCTGCCTCCACCGAAACTGCTTCATCGATTAGCTGCTGACACAGACATGGTCACGTGACAACATCAAGCTAGTGATGAGATCATAGGATGAATGGATGAGAGATGAGCGATGAGCATAGGGCGATGAGCGCATTATGTCTATGGATGAGCGCCGCTTCTTCCTTAATTTCCTCTTCTTTTGTTTTATGGCAGATTGCAACCGTGACTTTTGAAGGTGCATACCGCCACCTACTGTATCGAAGTATGTAACATGAGCCATAATTCGTTGGGACTACTTTATATATGAAGAGTTCAGATGCAAAAGCCTCTAAATGCCATTTGAAATTTTCTTCTTTATTGATGATTTTTGTCAAACTTGTATATTTAAGTTCAGTAATTTCACTTCAATAACAATCAATAGGTAATTATCATTGCCATTTAAGTGAAATCACTGAACTTAAATATACAAGTTTGACAAAAATCAGCATTAAAGAAGAAAATTTCAAATGGCATTTAGAGGCTTTTGCATCTGAACTCTTCATATATACTCTGATATATTCCTATGTTTATCAGATATTGAATAACTGCTTTCTGTGTATGTTTTACCCCATCTCCTGTTGTGCCTAATAAACCTTCTAGGTTCCATTTCCTTCCTGGCTGACTTTTCTTTTGGTTTAGCCGCCTTATCCTCTCATCCCTATATTTCTTACAATATAACAGTACATGTTCTACATCTTCCTTGGATCCACATTCCACACATTCATTTGATTGACTTTTGCCCATTAAAAACAATGTTTTATTTAACCCCGTATGGTCAAACCACGTAGTCTGGTTATAACGCTCTCCTCTCCTGTTACCTGTTAAAGACAAAAATGTTGCATTGTCTTAAAAAGAAATCAAAATCACACACCAATATCTTTGACATGTTTCTGTATAAATGTAATTCTTAAATTCAATTACATTTATTTTTCTTAGAAACAAAAAATAAAATTGTACAGATGTGTGATTGAACTCAGATTTCTCTACATTGATAATGAATGCTTTGTTCTGTCCCCAACAATGAAAATCACAGAGAACAATAAATGGACACAATACCTTTATTATTGTTATTCATTTTACTTCACTCACACAATAAAGTTAAAACAGAATTTGGGTAACACTTTACAATAAGGTTCGTTAGTTAACTACATTAGTTAATATGAACTAATAATGAATAGCACATATACAGCATTTGTTAATCTTTGTTAATGTTATTTTCAACATTTACTAATACTTGATTAAAATCTTGCTAACATTAGTTAATGCACCGTGAACTAACATGAACAAACAATGAACAGCTGTATTTTCATGAACTAACATTAACAAAGATGAACAAATGCAGTAACAAATGTATTGCTCATGGTTAGTGCATGTTAGTAAATACATTAACTAATGAACCTTATTGTAAAGTGTTACCAGAATTTGTAACAGGATGAAAAATGCTCTCAAATGTGCTCAGTAACAGAACCACAAGATAACCCGAGATGACTTATAAGTTACCATTAGATACCCTGATAACATGTTCAGGATCCATGTTGACCTAGAAAAACAGCCAAATGAAGTGAAGCTGAGATCTTAGTCCAAAGAGGAATAGTGGGGTGGACTAATAGAAACAGGACCAGTATACAAGTCTCCTGTATCGGCATCATTTTGGTCTACTTTGTGACCTGGTGAATGGCATGTGCAAGGTATCCCACATTTCCAGAGGTCACACCGGCAACGCTGATACGGCCATCTTTAGTCATGTAAACAGAGAACTCCTTTGTCAGACGTTCCACCTGAAACACAATACATAGTTTCCTACTATTAGAGCTTACACCAATATACAACATTTAGTTAAACACGCTACATTTAATTAATTGTACTATTTTTTGAGTATGTAAAGGGCTGTACCTGCTCAGGTTTGAGCCCAGTGAAGCAGAACATGCCAATTTGGTCAGTCACATGTTGCCAGTTGTGAGTGGAGCCCTCATTCTTCAGATTATTCACCAGCATTTCTCTCATTTTAATAATACGGTCGGCCATTCCCTTCACTTCCTCCAGCCTACAGGAATACATTTATGTAAAAAATAAAAAATGGTATGAACCTCTAATATGTAGTGCAAGTTTTTCACACATTTGAGTGTGCAAGCATTTCTCACCATGTAGAACGCAGCTCTGGTGTTGTGAGGATCGTGGAAGCGATGCGTGCTCCATTCATGGGTGGGTTGGAGTAAATGGGGCGAATCAGGATCTTCAGCTGAGACTCCACTCTTTTAGCCTCCTCAGCATCTGCGCATACCACTGTGAACCCTCCAACACGCTCACCTACAATGTAAGATTATGATTGTGTATGAACAACTGTCAGATAGTCTTTGGCAGATCCTTTAATGTACAACCATCTTAACTGCACTACTGTTAAAAAGTTTGGTATCCTCAGTATGTTTTTTTTTTTTTAATTACTTCTATTCAGAAAGGATAAAATTTCATCAAAAGTGGCAGTAAAATACATTTATAATCCTAAAAAAAGCTTTCCGTTTCAAATAAATGCAGTTCTTTTTAACTCTAGTCATTTTCGCCCACAGGACTGCCGCATACTGGATGTTTTTCCCTTTTCAACACCATTCTTTGTAAACCCTAGAAATGGTTGTGCGTGAAAATCCCAGTAACTGAGCAGATGGTGAAATACTCAGACCGGCCCGTCTGGCACCAACAACCATGCCACACTCAATCACCTTTCTTTCCCATTCTGACATTCTCCAGTTCTCCCATTCTCCAGTTCAGGAGATTGTCTTGACCAGGACCACCCCCCTAAATGCATTGAAGCAACTGCCATGTGATTGGTGTATATATATATATATATATATATATATATACACACACACACACACACACACACACAATATACTCACCATAGAGACCCATGTTCTTCGCAAATGACTGAGACAGGAGGACGTTGTGGCCCTGCTCAATAAAATATCTCACAGCCCAGGCATCTCGATTAATATCTCCACTAGCAAAGCCCTGGTAAGCCATGTCAAAGAACACCAGAAGTTTCCTCTTCTGCAGAGAGAAAGTGGACAACAAGACAGTTAGGCAATGTCAGGACAACAGACTGGAGTGTCTAATCAGTTCCTATAGAATACATTTTATTTTCATGACTTTTGAAGTCATGCCTCTGTAAAATGAAAAATAAGGTAAGAAAGATACAAACAAAAACACCACACACGTGTGCGCACCTTAATGAGGGCCGAGAGCTCCTTCCACTGCTCTGGTCGGGGGTCGACACCAGTGGGGTTATGAGCACAAGCATGCAGCATGATTACACTATGCTCTGGAATTTGCTGCAGGTAGAGAAAAATTATTAACATTCTGTGTATCTTAGAGAGATTCACATAATCATGTCATAGTTTAGTCACATAATCATGTCAGTGGGGACTTTAACCAAAATTATGTGAAAAATAGAGCCAGAAAGGACAACATTTTTCTCCCTAAACATACACTACTGTTCAAAGGTTTGGGGTCAGAAATATTTTTTTCATGTTTAAAAATAAACAAAATGTTTCTTACGCTGACCAAGTCTGCATTTATTTGATTAAATATACAATGATGTTTTTATTATAATTTTATAAAACCATTTTAATTTTACATATTAAAAAAATGCTATTTATTCCTGTGATGCAAAGCTGAATTTTAGCATCATTACTCCAGTCTTCAGTGTCACATGATCCTTCAGAAATCATTCTAATATGATGATTTGGTGCTCAAGAAACATTTCTCATTTGAAAACAGTTGTGCCACTTAATTCATATTATTCACATGACGTCACACATTTATAAGACTGCCTACCTGGAGGGAAAAACAAGGCTATCCTCTATTGCCAAGTCTGAGCGAAGTATTAATATCAGGAAGACAGTGATATTAAAAGACCAAATTCAATATACAACTTATTGATGATGCATACTACACATACAGGCAAGCAGATTAATCCAGAATATAAAAGCAACACACTCTCGATTAGCGATTTTTTCAATAAATAAAAAGCAAAGAATACACTTAGTGTGATGTGTTCATATTATGGGCTCATCATTAGAGTATATAGTGAATTTGATCCTTTAATATCACTGTTTTAGTACATCAAGGCACTTTAGGTGTTTTTCACATTAAGCGTTTTAGAATGTCCCGCTGTTTTTAATGATTGAAATATTGCAGCAAGTGTACTTGTCCTTCCTTACTGAAAATAAAAACAAAACCCCTTACTGAGCTAAAACTTTAAAGGGTAGTGTACTAATTATAGACTGTATGGGAAAGTGTGCTGTGAAGTACTGGCTCACCGAGATGTCATCAAGCGCTCCAGTGAAGTCAAAGCCGCAGGTAGCAGAATCATAGTAACGGTACGCCTTCAGCTGCATACCACCGTCACGGAAAATAGGGGTGTGGTTTCCCCAGGATGGCTTTGGCAAGTATACATCCTTTGTTCCCAAGTGGAACCTTGACTAATGGACAAAAGAAAAGGTGCATTTATTATTGCTTCTTCTAATATACATAATTGTACTGTTTGCCATCTGGGGTCCATTCTTCGTAACTTGCAAAATACATCTGATTTGACAGATCTTCTAATTGTGAAAAAACTGATCTCTGGCTAATTTGGTTCTTCAAACAGATTTGATTAAAAATAAAAAAATTTAAATATCTGGATTTAGTTGTCTGTACGTTCTTGTGTTCATTGGAAAGGGCACAAGAACACAATGAGCAATATAGCAAGGTAAATTACATCATATTAAAAAAATAACATCAAGCACCTGACGAAAAACTTGACAAATATCTGGACCTTTATAAGGAAACATGATTGCCAGTTATTTCCATTATTTCATGATTTCTAGTGGGCTATTTGTACAGGCTTTACATTTTTATTTCAATGGTGTAATAAGCTATTTTTTACGCAAAAGCATGAATTAAAGTTTGACAGCACAGCAGAAAGCATTTTTTACAAAGTTATCTGCATATCCTGCGCTGCATCCAGCCACTCCCATCACAGCTGCTCAAATTAATGCACGGCATAGACTAATTGTACATAATTTGTGTAAGACTCTTAAATAAAATTATTAGGTATTTATTCACTCACAAATAAATATCCAAATTAGTAAAACTGTCTGTGTCTATATTGTGCAAAACTACGCATTTTTAAATTATTATTATTATTATTATTCTTCCTGGTTCAAGGAACAATAGATCAAAGACCTGTTACTATGACAGCAACTCCGGGATGAGCTTAGATTAGAAGAACCTAACAATCCTGGATTACATCTAATCGTCAACAGTAAAATCCAGATAATGGAGTAATCCACGTACAAAGAACGGACCCCTGGCCTTGATGCCAATAATATCTCATTCTCCTTAACATGGAGATGCAAAACGTTTTGGCTGAAGGAATGAATGACACACCAGGAAGTTTGCTCCAATCCTTAGAGAACCAGTGCCTGAGATTGTCTGGACAGTGATGCTCTATATAGGAGAAAAACAGATGAAGTGTTTTGCTAAACAAGCATTAACATATTAGATAATAAATTATCCAAGATGTAAAAGTAAAAAGAATGAAAGACGCACTGGGAACTAGAGAGGCATACTCACCCTCTTGCTTTTGAGAACCTCACTGTCCGCCCCCAGTGCAAGCTCAGCACAAGCCTTACTAAAGTCACCCAGACCCCCAATGGGCAGATATTCTTTATCCAGCATCTTAGAGGCAATCAGAGCCTCTGCCTAAACAAAACAAACAAAAAAATGCTTAATTTAAAAATAATTACTCAATACATTAATAAAAGACTTCATCACAGTTGCATAGCTAAGGGTCATGAAAGTAACTGAAGGATACTGTTAATCAGAGACAGCCTCTCAAATCACTGAGTTCAGGGTGACACTGCAGAAATACAGAAAACCAATTGCACATGTACACACACATACACCAAAAACATCTGCACCCTTGAAAACTATTGGTCAATCACTGACAAGCCCCCTGAAATTTAACTTTTAAAAATCATTTAACTCTGAATCAAAGTTAACACCAGGGGCCTGTACCATGATGGTGGTTGAACAAAGTCAGTGTGCAGAATTAGTTTCGAGTTGACAAAACCAAACCAATCCGACCAGGTTTTGTTGCTTATCATCAACTTTCTCTGTCAACTCAGGCTTTGATCCTGGGGTGTGACATCAGTAGCGAACAGCCAATCACATGCTGAGAAAGAGTGAAACTCCTTTAAAACTCATTGAAGTTAATTTCTCACAAGAGACATTAAGAATTTAAACAAATTTACACAGCAATAAGAAAATAGCGGTCTATGATAGAGGACAACTAAAAGAAAAAGTCTCGTTACTGTGTATCAGTGCAAGTAAAAGTGAAGTTAGTTTACAGTAGATAAAGGTATAGAGAGAATTGAACATTTAAGCTCACACATTGTAATTTGATTGCTTCTAAGGCGTATTATATTACCTTGCGGACACAGTTGAGAACATATGGTTTGCCATTGTCGTCCCTGTATGCCCCCACACCCAGGTTCATTTTCTTAGAGTTTGAGTCACGTTTGAAGGCTTCTGTCACCCCCAGGATGGGATCAGGTGGTCCCATCTGCACCTCAGTCCACCATGAGCTAAAATAAAACATACAAATCTGAGAATAGTGTTTAAACCAAAAATAACACTAACAACAACTATTCAGTCTTTAAAATACATATAAATAATATACTATTTAATAATATACTATTTTAAATCTCAATGTATAGTGGCCAGTGAGAAATGTAATAGTGTAAAAGACAGTAGGCCTTATATTACTTATATTTACTACAGCCCTTTTATTTTAACTATCAAATACGTGGACATGAGGCCATTGGTGTGGTATAATAAGTGGCTGCGTCTCTTTTACTGTAAACATAATATTGTACTAAATAAGAGTTATTTATCTTCGTTCATCATCAGCTCTGCTTTGCTCATAGACGGCTTTGCCCTCCAAGTGCAAAAGGACAGACTACCATGATGAATCCGGAAGCAACACAGCCAATCAGAAAGCTAAACCTGCTTGTTCCACCCAATGAGCGCACAGGAAACCTGTACGTACGGTCTCCTGGTGAGATCAAACATAGTTACGCACGCTATCGCGCTCATAAGAATGCGAGTCATTTATACAGCACAAAAGAATAAAAAAGTATTGACCCATAAGCACAGTATTAAATGACGGACATCCCTTACCGAAAATTAATTTAGAGTAAGGAAATCAATGTTGAATTTCTTGCCTTTTCCGAGATGAAGGTCAGAGGGATGCTGAATGATCCTTTAGTAAACATGGTAGAGAAGAGCTGTACATTTTTGTGTGTTAAATACGATCCATTAGCAGCTAGAAATTGGCTTGAAGATGAAAATACAAAGCAGTATACAATACAGATATCTTGCAACACCCACATGGTCTAATATCGTGAGCTGCAGTGTGTCATTCTACTGCATCAACTCCATGTGAACGGATGTGACAGTATACGCGCGTGACCGTGAACACAAATCTGATGGCATGAGTTGTATTAATCAATTAGTATTATTTAATAGCATTATTGAAAAAAAAACTATTTTCCATTCTGCATGTATTAAACCTCAACTTAAAGTAGTACAGTGCAATTCATTGTCGAAATGTAACATCACTGTCACAGAATAAGATTATTTTAAGGTTCCTTGCCTGGCTCGAGTAGGTAGGGCAGCCAAAGACGGCGTCAAACTCCCAACAGAGGATAATAGCTTGGTCGTTTTGAGGAGAGCCATTGCTTTGCTGCTGCTGTTGCGGTGTCTCTCGGCTGAAGCGCAGGGGAACGCGCACGCGGTTGTCTGCGTGCGTGAGTGCGTGCTCGTATACGGAAGTGCCGCGTGACAGCTCCATCTAGCGGTGGATGATGATAAATACGGAATCATTGATTATTAGATTGTATCTCTGTATTCATCCTTCACCTCTAGATGTCATTAGACATAATCATTAGAACACAAGCTTTCAAATGGCTTTGACACATCGGACACTTTCCTTACAGAATTACATGAATCAGATCTAAATGTTGTTTATGATTATAAAATTGATCATCAGAAAAATTAAGAAGGCTAGTTAATCTGGATATTACAAGCAAAACAGTTGGATAGAACATCAAATATAGCCTATTAAAAATGAATTAGGACACATAAAAGGGAAAAAGGGATCCCATTTCCCCCATGAGTCGTAGGCTAATATTGATCCGACAATGGAACAAAATAAACTTTTTAAATTGAGTGGGAAATAGAACCATGTAAATTGTAAACAAAAGCATCTGCTTTCATACTAGTATTCAAATGCACTTTAAAACTTAGCTTGTTATCACAACCTGATATCCTAAGTCATATTCTAGCCAAATCACTATCTGATGTATTTGTGAAATAATGTGTTAAATATGGTATAATACTTCTAATAACACAGCGATTAATGAGTGGACAAAAGGATCTGGTGTCAAGCCAGTTGTGCCAGTCTGTGGAAAGCCTCTCATCACTGAGCATCATGGGAACTGCACTTTGCTGATTCGAATCTTACCTCACAGGTCTTTCAATGTAGCTTTAGGAAGAAACCCAAAGCACATCAACTAGTCACAGGGATACTAAACCTGAAGGGTCAGTTCTTGGACCCCTCCTCTCCTCCATATATTCGTATACATTACTGGGACCTATAGGCTACAGGCAGAATGCTGGAGACACACAGCTTTACTTTTCATTTCAAGCAAACGATCTGGTAGCTGTACGGATCTTGGAGTGCCTGAGGACATCTCGGCATGGATGAAAGAACATCACCTGTGATCACCAGAAATCTAGAGGTAATCTTGATGACCAAGCTGACATTTAGAGATCAAATTGATTGCATAGATCACATAGATTGCAATAACTGAATTTTAAATAAGAACATCTCAACCAAGTTTTGTCTCTATATAGGCCCTATATAGAGACAATATATTATATATTATATATATATAATAGGGGATATATATATATATATATATATATATATAATTATATTATAGGGGAACAAAACTGGAAGGATATCTACCTAAACAATTATTTTCCATTAGTTTGAGTTGGACAAGCATTAAAAATGACTTCATAAATGTATCCATTTAATTTAAATTGTATTAGTTCAAATTCAGTTGGATCAACTTTCATTACTTTCATTGCATGAATCTATGAGTTACACATATTTATTGGATAGAAATCCTCAATCAGTTATTTAATTTTTTGAGTGTTGTCACTTATTACAACATTTTGTGTTTCAAAACTAAAGTTACAATTTTAAGGCAGCAAAAACATGTACTTTTTCAAGCAGAAACAACATTACAGTGTAGATGCAGCTGAAATAGATATGATTACATTCAGGTATTTAAAACATAAAAGTACAATGTAAAAACATGTAACTTTATCCACTACAGTAAAGACCTGGGTGTTATACTAGACCGCAACTTGTCTTTCGAAAATCATATTTCATATGTTACAAGAGCAGCCTTTTTCCACCTAAGAAACATTGCTAAGCTACGTAAGCTATGTAGTATGTTTCTGATGCAGAAAAGTTAGTTCATGCATTCATGACCTCAAGGCTAGATTACTGTAATGCTTTATTAGCTGGTTGTCCTGCATCCTCAATAAACAAGCTACAGTTAGTGCAAAATGCAGCTGCTACTAGGTCAAGAAAATATGATCATATAACACCGATTTTCATCTCTACACTGGTTACCTATTAAGTTCCACATCAATTACAAAGTACTACTACCGACCTATAAAGCCCTAAATGGTTTAGCTCCTATGTATTTAATTGACCTTCTATCGCCCTACAATCCACCGCGTTCTTTAGGATCACTAAATTTGAGGCTTCTGGTCAGGATATCTAAGTCCACTAAAGGAGGGAGGGCGTTCTCGCATGTAGCTCGAAAACTCTGGAATAGCCTTCCCCATATGGTTCGAAGCTCTGGCCCGCTGTCACAGTTTAAAATTAGATTAAAGACACATCTCTTTAGCCAAGCATTCACATAATTACCTTTCATTCCTCTGTTGAATCAGATCAAATGCATTTAATACTATAAAACTTAAAAGAGTCTGTAGGTTATTTTTATAGGTTGCATAGTATTTACAGTCATTACTTTCCTGTGTATATTGCGTGAATGATGGGTGGTTGGGCAGAAATTGTATTTTGCGGTAGGTGATATGCCATACGGAACCGTTGCCACTGACCCTGCATTACCACGACAGTGGGGCTCGACAGCCTTAGTCAAACGGGTTGGCGCTTTTGGAGTTTGTGAGATTGTGTTTTTTAACATCTACTCCCATGTAAAGGAAATTATTATGAACATCAGCTATGCTAATTATTTCCCATCTGCCTTTCTGCTGTTGTCCCGGGACGCTAGTCCTGAGAAAAATGGTGTTCGTCAGCTCCAGTGTGTATCCAGCATCACACGGAGACTTCAGATGCCCCAACACCTGCGATGAGACGACTAAACGCCTGTGAAGAGACAACTCAACACCTGCGATGAGACGACTCAACGCTGGCGATTTGTTAAGCCCTTAATATTACATGATTAACTAAATGTATTTTTCCATGTACTTTTCTGTAATGCACGTTCTGTAAAGCTGCTTTGAAACAATAAGCACTATACAAATAAACTTGAATTGAATTGAATGTTGAGATGGGATTAGTCTAAATCTTCTCAAGACAGCTGCTGAGTCACACTGTATTATTGTCATTTGTGGAAGTCAGTGTGTTTATGCAGATTGTCTGAAAAAAAGAAAAATGTCTGTTTTAAAGAGCTCTTATGATTTCTGAACTGTATTTCCACACAGGATATAAATGACACTTTTTTTTTATAAATGAAACTTTTTTTATTAACAAAAAATATGAGCATGTTACAAATATTACAGTATTTAAGAAAATACAACAAAAGGGGGATTAATGTAGATCTACATAAAGAAATTTTAACATTTAAAAATTTTCAGAGTTTTAACTGATTTGCTTCATATAAAATCGAACTGAGTCAATATAAAGCTCCATTTCTTTCTTAAAGGTACAATATGTAGGATTTCAGTGGCTAATGTTACATATTTTGTTTAGTTGATTACTTATAATATCCCCAATGTTTCCAACTATTTGTAAATCGTGAGAAAATGAGCGATTTTAACAAAGGAAACGGGACGTGTGAGCAGGGGTGAGGAGTCGCCAGTCAATGGCGTCATATCCGCATATTGGTTTCCGCTCGTATTGCCATAGTAACCATGGTGACAGAAGTGAACATCTGGGTTATGCCTAGCAGGACGCTCATACTGTTGTTGTTTTGTTCAAACATTATGAACCATTACAAGCAGACTTTGAGACAAAAAGAAAAAGGACTAAAATGAAATTCTAAATCTTTTGAGTTGCTGAGAGCTCCACGTTCAAGACTAACTTCAACTTGACAGAGACGAGAGTGTTGCATGCACTTTATTAGACAGGTGAGCAAATGTACATAAAACTAATCAATGTAATTTAGTACAACATGATGAAATGTTTGAATATGATCAGTATGTTATTCTAATGTTGATCTAGCTTACTTAGTCTCATACAGCCAACACACAACCTAACTAACAACATTCAACACACTCAAATGCCGTTTAGTGTGATAGTGTAACTGTTAGAGCAAGTGAAACAGCGTTGCGTTACCTCAAGTTTCATTCGTCTAATAAACTGACTGGGTGAGTATTAATTCAGCACTTGTGTCCTTATCCATCACACAACTTTATCCATCACACACAACAATATAGTATGGGTGGGGACCATTGTTGAATATTAAGTCTTTTCTGATGTCTATACAGATTTCAGGAGATATTGCATCAAACACACAGTCCATTTTGCATAGTCCCCTGGTGTTACAGGAATCTTATGTGCCAAATACTCATTTAAATTAAATAACTGATCCACCAATGATGCCACAATATCTCAAAAACAATGATTTATGTTTATATTCTTATTATTCCTTATATAATAGCCTATGTGGTGAAAAGTTGTGCTTGAAAATCGAGGACCATGATAAAAAGGCCTGGCAATGAAATTCTGATAATTTGACCGGTATGTCACTGTTATGTTGTTAGAAAAGCGTATGGGAAGGTATAAAGTTCCAAATGGATTTCTAACAACCTGACTAGCCATTGTAGCCAATTTACTTTAAATGTATTATTTAACGTTTCAAAATCCAAAAAATGTAACTCACCAGTTTCATATGAATTCATAATAGCCTAATTGTTTTGTAATGTATTTTGTTTTTGATGATTGATGTAATTTACTTTTTGTTTTTTCAACAATAGGATTGAAATTTAGAAAACACCTCTTGTGTAAATGACACTCAACTTGAAAGGTTTGAATGATGGGTGATTGAGCATGACGTCACACGATTAGAGGCGCACCAAAAAGGTTGTCATAGTCAGGTGATGTTTAGGTTGAATTCCGCCCGCTGATTGTCTTAGACGATGGTAGCCTTCCAGGTGGCACTCGTCCGTACGAGGGGCTGAACATGAAGGCTACCAGCAGTCACAACTGTCTGAGACTCTGTGTACTATCGTGTTTGTTTGTACTGCACATATCTACGCGCGTGGCCGGAAACATGTCTTCTCCGTCACATTTTGGCGTCACCACCAGCAGAGAAGTTCGTCGAAATCGACACCCAAAACAGAGGAACTCTTATTTTAAACCTCTCCTTGAAAGACAAACTGAAGATGAAGGTATGCGTCTGATGTTAAATCTGTACAAGATAGCGGCGGATGCAGATGGACGACCAAAGCAGCTCAGGTTATTTGGATCCAACACTATAAGGCTGCTCAAAGCGTCCACCACAGAAAAGCACTTTCTCCCAACCTCAAATGGTAAAGCACACTATCTTATCTCACACAAGTACGTCATCTAGCCATTCTTTTGTCCTTATTTGCACCCTTAAACCTAAATCTATCGTTCAATTAAGAACATTCACCGTCAATGGAAACTTCCATTGCAAAGTTCTTTATAGTGAGAAAGATTATTAAAACATTCACTCTAGTCTACACTCTTAAAGGTATAGTTTATCCAAAACTGAAAACTGTGTTATTACTTACCCACTCCCAAGTTGTTCCAAACCTGTATGAGTTTCTCTCTTCTGTTAAACACAAAAGAAGGTAATTTTAAAGAATGTTGTTCACTAGACAGTTGACATTGATTTCCATTGTAGAGAATAGAGTAAATGATGGCAAAAGTTAAATTTTGTTTGGGGATCTGTGACTTTAAAAAGTTTTTTTATTGGCATCTAATGTTCCATGAAGGTCATAAACATTTATGGAAACTCCACAAAAGGTTATTTATTGTGGAGAAGGGTTCTTTAGGTTTTGAAAGTCTTCTTAGTCAAAAAGTTCTGTTCGCTGAAAGGTTCTTTGATTGTTCTTGCTTATTCACCTGCCCTGTAAAGCGACTTTGAGTTTGAAAAAAACGCTATACAAATTCAATTTATTATTGTTATTATTAAATGATTAACCAAAAGCCACTCTTTTATGACATTGCTTTGAAAACCTCCTTTTGGAAACTTTAATTTTAAGAGTGAAGTAAGAATAAAATGGTTCTTTTAAGAACTGTTTACAGAATGGTCTTTATATGGCATTGCTGTGGGGAAACAAAAAAACTCTGCTGGAACCTGTATTTTTAAGAGTGTGCTGTACACATCAGCCCTTAAAGTATTATAATAACTATGTGTATTTTTGAAATCTAGGCTGATTGTCTGATTATTTATTTTCATTTTCTCTCTCCTATCTGTAAATCCTACTGGACTAGACCTTCAGTATAACTACACAGTGAAATATGAACTGAAAAACCTCTTGTTGAACAAACTGGTGAAGGCATCTTTTATGCACCTGAGGTCTCCTGTGTCATCCCATCATCCTTTTATTTGTGAGGCAAGAGTCACGTCTCTACAAGATCTTACTGAAGGTGACCATGTCACTATGGGTCCTCGAAGCTTGTGGACTGAATCGGATGTTACAAACCATGTGTCTGAGTCAAAAGATGGTCAGGTATCCCTCTTAGCCCATTATCGATGCATTAAATCAAAGCACGCCAGGTCCACACATCGAAAATGCTTCCCACCTCAACACCACCTTCGAGCTCCTGTTTTGCTGCTCTTCTTAGACGAGGACAAGCAACCTGTGGAATGGGGGAAGTACTTCACGCCCCTTTCCCGCCCCAGGACCCGCCGATCTCAGGAGTCTAGGAGCATCGTCTCTGACATCCCCAACTACAAGCACGGGTCGAACAGCGTGGCCAAAAACCAGTGCAAGCTGCACTCCTACCACGTGACCTTTAAAGATTTAGGTTGGGACCATTGGATCATTGCACCCCACAAGTACAACCCTCGTTACTGTATGGGAGACTGCCCTCGTATCCTGACTTACGGCTACAATTCGCCCAACCACGCAATCATGCAGACTTTAATCAGCGAGCTTGGTGTGTCAGATATCCCGATGCCCTCGTGCGTTCCTTATAAATACAAACCTATCAGTGTGCTGATGATGGAGAAGGATGGAAACATAGTTTATAAAGAATATGAAGATATGATTGCAGACTCCTGCACCTGCAGATGACTTTGGGCTTGGGGTCAGATCAGGAAAATAATTGAATGGTGCTAAAGGACCATGTGAATTTGTACCAGCACAATTGAAGAACTCAGCCGAAAGCAATGGTTATAATGGGTTTGATTTGCCTGTTGCCATTGCTTGCGCATTACTCAGAACATTCACACAGCGAGGTTTGTGTTAGACTTGAACTGTGGAGAGTGATCAATTCAGTCTCACCTCTCACAGTACAGACTTTTTAGGCATCTAGGTATGAATAACTGGATTCTGATTGGTGAATGAGTGACTTTCATGTAATATTTCTTTTGTGCTTACTCTTGTCTATTATGCATGTTCTTTATTTCTGTCTGGTATGTATTAATGTGACATCTTTTGCAATGTATTTATGGAGGGGGAATGAAATAGGAGAATTTTGGCACTTTATTGAAAAAAGGAAAATGGAGGAGGAAAAAAAGAAGAAGCACAAAGAGCCCTGTCGGTTGACTTGGGCCATAGAGTTGTTGCTGTTTCTCTTGCTGCATTTGTATCCTCTGTCTGAAGGCACAGATTTGACAAAGCAAGTGGAGAAAAAAAGCAGAGGCTAATTTTGCACAACCCCAGTGAGGACATTCAGTAAGTGTTTAAATGAGACTTTCATAGATGTATTTCTTATAAAGGAGAAATGTCCATGCACCTAAATGAATGTTTTAATGTTATATTGAAAGATGTTGAAATAAAGTAGTTATTTTGTTAAAAAAAAAAAGAAAAAAAGGAAGAAAGCAAGCAAACGTATAAATATGCTTGTTGTGTGGTCCTTTGATTCTCTTTTGTTTGGTATTTCTCTTATTGTTAGATTTGTTCAGCAAGCAAAAGTGTATTTTTTTTGTTTTGTGGTCCTTTGATTCTCTTTTGTTTGGTATTTCTCTTATTGTTAGATTTGTTCAGCAAGCAATCGTATAAATATGCTTGTTGTGTGGTCTTTTGATTCTCTTTTGTTTGGTATTTCTATAGATTTGGTCAGCAAGCAAACGTATAAATATGCTTGTGTGGTCTTTTGATTCTCTTTTGTTTGGTATTTTTTCTTATGTTTAGATTTGTTCAGCAAACAAACGTATAAATAAGCTTGTTGTGTGGTCCTTTGATTCTTTTTTGCTTGGTATTTCTCTTATTGTTAGTTTTGTTCAGCAAGCAAAAGTATAATTTTTGTTTTTGTTTAATAGTCCTTTCATTTTCTTTTGTTTGGTATTTCTCTTATTGTTAGATTTGTTCAGCAAGCAAACGTATAAATATGCTTGTGTGGTCCTTTGATTCTCTTTTGTTTGGTATTCAGGTCAGCAAGCAAAAGTATATTTTTTTGTTTTATAGTCCTTTGATTCCCTTTTGTTTGGTATTTCCTTATTGTTAGATTTGTTCAGCAAGCAAACGTATAAATATGCTTGTGTGGTCCTTTGATTCTCTTTTGTTTGGTATTTCTCTTATGTTTAGATTTGGTCAGCAAGCAAACATTTTTTGTATAGTCCTTTGATTCCCTTTTCTTTGGTATTTCCTTATTTTTTTAGATTTGGTCAGCAAGCAAACATATAAATATGCTTGTTGTGTGGTCCCTTGATTCCCTTTTGTTTGGTATTTCTCTTATTTTTAGATTTGGTCAGTAGGAGTCGCTCTCTACCAGCTGTGTTTCTCCGCTCTAGTAAATGGAGATGGCAGGAATGCCTCTTTGATGTTATAGAGCTTGTCTGGTGTAAAATGTGGGTGAAAGTTCATTTAGAACCTTATACAAGTGTTCAGCATCTATGCAATATTAGGACAAGATATGGAAGAATACTTGAATGTTTTGAAAATCCTTGTCAGTATTGACATAATGAATAGAATGCTCAGAAAATGGTATCATCTAACTACAGGGAAATGTATAGTCTGTAAAATTGTTTACCAGGGAAAACTACATTTAATAGAATGAGGGACAAAACAAACATTTGCTCTATATAGCATTTTGGGGATAGCAGATATGTATGTTTTATTTGCTGTGGCGAGCCGTGAGAAGCTATTGGCCTGGTTTCACAGACAGGGCTTTAATTTGAGTCAGGGGTTGGCCTTAGTTAAATTTAAGGGATACTCCACTTTTTTGGAAATAGGCTCATTTTACAACTCCCTCAGGGTTAAACATTTGGGTTTTACCGTTTTCGAATCCATTCTGCCGATTTTATGATATTTAGAAGAAAATCAGTAACCAGAGAGTTTCTGGTCTCATTGACTTCCATAGTAGGAAAAAAATATATACTATGAAAGTCAATGAGACCAGAAACTGTCTGGTTACTGATTTTCTTCTAAATATCAGGAAATCGGCTGAATGCATTCGAAAAGGGTAAAAACTCAACTGATTAACTCTGGGGGAGTTGTAAAATGGGCCTATTTCCAAAAAAAGTGGAGTATCCTTTTAAGACATTTAAGTATAGACCATTTTGCAAGATGTAAAGTTTGTCCAGAAACACTTCCTGTTTCAGTTTGTAAATGGTTTCTTTATTTCAAATGTAAAGAAAACATCTTAAAGATATTTGTTTAACTTTTTTATTCAGTTTTAAATGTTCTGTTGGTTGTAACTTATGCCAACGTTTATTGTTAAAAAACTGAAACAGGAAGTGCTTGTGGACCAGTGTTGTTTACATCTTGCAAAATGGTCTATAGCTTTTATGAACATACCTTAGGGGGGGGGGGGGGGGGGGTCATTAACGGTGTCTACGCAAAACAAAAATGGCACTGACAATTTTTTTCTATTTTTTAATGTTTTAAAATGCAATATATTCCTGTGATGGCAAAGCTGGATTTTCAGCATCACATGATCCCTCTGAAATCAAGCTAATTTAGCAGATTTTTTTTGTTTTTTGTTCAAGAAACAATTGTTTGTATTATCATCATGTGTTGTGCTGCTTAATATTTTTGTAGAAACAACACCTTTTTCCCTTAATATTTTATGATTAATGGGAACTCCATTTATTTGAAATATAAATTTGATAGAAAATGTTTATCAATAGAATTCGAATTTTCTCACAAATAAAAGTAGCCTATTAATTTCTTTTAAAACAGTTATACTGACCCAAACCTTTGAACAATAATATATGAATGACAATTATACCAAATGTGGAAAAGATTAAAATCTTTCTGTAGTCTTTTTATATAAAACATTTATTTTTAATTGATATCGGACCCATTATTGTTGTTGTAGCATCCAAACTTGGTTGGTTACACTTCCATTTCCAGTACTCTTAATCAACCGAAAGACTAATGGCTTTTACGGTGATATAATTTTTATTTGACAACGTATTGGGAAAGTATACTTTATATTATTTAGTGCTCTTTATTCTGCAGTTTGATGGCCAAATTAATCCCTGTGGTTCTTGAGTTATTTACTGCTCCATTTAACTTTTAATTGTTTAGATACACAATTAACAAGTGGAACAAGGTGGAAATTCTTAGAACAAACATAGCAAGTCCAACAGTACATAATAAAACTATAATTTCTTAACTAAATCATGTACACTAGCAAACATTTGGCCGGTTTTACAGACAAGGCTTAATAGTCACAAACTAAAATGCATGTTTGTGCTGTCTGAACTGAAAGTAACTTGCTAAATTTAAGATATGCCAGTGCCATTGTCTTGGACAGTATCAATATTCTCATCAGTAATGTTTTTTTTCCCCAGCACACTTATAAAAGCTACTTAAATGTCCTTTGACATTTGAACTAAAGCCCAATGGTAGAACTAATCACAACCACAGAAAACAATCAAGATATCAGAGGAAAAATTAGCAGCTCTATCTAAACGTCTCCAATGAAATAAAGGAAGAAGCACAGTGGTAGCTTCCCTTATTGATACGGTTCACTCGCATTGCTTCAGTCTTTAGCTGGGACTATGGCGAAACTATGAAAATGCTGAAGCCTAATTGAATAGTTTGCAACAGCACACACCTCTGGCGCTTTAGGCCAGAAATGCCAAAGATCTTCTCCTTGAGCTGACCCTCTCCCCGGAAGTGGATCTCCATCGTGAGTATGACCAGGGGCATGAGCCCACGACATCGGCGGACGAGGGAGTCGTGACTATGGACGATGAGGACTGGCTGATCGACTTCAATGAGGAATTATTGACTCCCACCCAATCCAACACGGTACCTTCATCTTTGCTGTTTTGGAACTGTACCATTGATTGACTGTATAAACTATGAACTATTCTATGTCAACAGCCCTCCTCCATCTCTACATCACATCTATCCACCCCTATGGCTATAGAGGGATCCTCATTCCCCTCGACGTCACATCTGTCCTCCATCACACCGGCCCCACCTCAGCCCTTAGGTACTCTAGCTCTACCTTCATCGGCTCTCCATCTGCACCTGTAGATCCATCGACCTCGTCCCCGTCGGTCGTCCCCCAGCTGTTGTCAGCCACTACACCACCTTGGCTCCTCCTTCCCTCGGCACTGGAGACTCTGGATCTGTGTATGTGGACTACTACCATCGCTGCCAGGGGATCGTCGTCCTCATATCAATCCTGTGTCATCGTCTCCTGTCACCACTCCTTCGCCACTTGCTCGTCCACCTCCAAAGCCCCCTCCCCTCCCTCATGGACCTCTGTAATATTGATTCCCCTTTCACATTTTAAATCAATACTCAAAACCTGTTCGACCCAAAACATCTTTTTAGAATAGCTCTGGTCACAGCATTGTATTTTAAAGGGTTAGTTCACCCAAAAATGAAAATTAAGTCATTAATTACTCACCCCCATGCTGTACCAACCCCGTAAGACCTTCGTTCGTCTTCGGAACACAAATGAAGATATTTTTGATTAAATTTGAGAGATGTATAACTACCACATTGGCTGCCTAAGGGACTGCCTCTTGACGGCCCAAAAAGTCAATGAAGAAAATGTTTATATATCCCAAGTGACTACCGTGGCTCAACTATATGTTTATCAAGCGACGCGAATACTTTTTGTGCGAAAAAACAAACAAAAATGTGAAACGACAAACAGAAACGAGACTTCCTTAGATTTCCACGACGCATGCGCAAGAATTGCGATCTGCTCACACCAGCTTCACTACTTCAGATCGCAATTCTCGCGCATGCGTCGTGGAAATCTAAGGAAGTCTCGTTTCTGGCCTACAAGGAAGAAAAGAAATAGTCGAATAAACTCGTTATTTTTGTTTGTTTTTTCGCACAAAAAGTATTCGCGTCGCTTGATAAACATATAGTTGAGCCACGGTAGTCACTTGGGATATTTAAACATTTTCTTCATTGACTTTCTGGGCCGTCAAGAGGCAGTCCTTTAGGAGCCAATGTGGTAGTTATACAGCTCTCAAATTTAATCAAAAATATCTTCATTTGTGTTCCGAAGACGAACGAAGGTCTTACGGGGTTGGTACAGCATGGGGGTGAGTAATTAATGACTTAATTTTTATTTTTGGGTGAACTAACCCTTTAATTGTATTAGTTTTTTACTTAAATATTGTTGTTGTTGTTTTGTTGATGATGTATGGTGAATTTGAGTCTCAAGAAAGCGCCTAAAAATAAAATGCATAATAATAATAATACCATTATTTTGGTACTTTTGACTAAGTGCCACTGCCAAAACTGACAAACCAACCAAATGGGGAAAGGGTGCTTGACCCTAAAGCACTCAGGGAACACCCTGATGAATTGTCATCATCATATGATTCATAAAGATAGATTATTGTAAAGGGAAAGGATATATACAGTTCTTCCTCTGAAGTTGAACTCCTAAAAGTCTTAAGGCTAAGTGTAAGGAATTTAGTTTATCTTTTTCAAATGATAAAATGGTCTATTGTTGTGCATGGTTTGTTGTGCATAAAGTACGAATTATCTCCAAAAAAACACTCAAGGTTTGTTTATCAAATCTATGTAAAGTGATTTCCCTTGCATTTGAGATGGTTCTCACTGCAGAACATTTTGTCCACGGGGAGGAGTCGGATCCAGATCCAACTCCTCCCACCTTTCATACACTTAAACCTACCTAACTCCGCCCCCTAATTCCTAAACCCAACCCTAATCCTACCCATCTCCACCCCTTGGATCTTGATCTGACTCCTCTCTGTGGATCTCATGTACTGCATTGAGGGGTTGCATTTCAAACTTGTAAATCTATGCAAAAGTATTTTTGGTAACACTTTAGTTTGATGGTCCCTTTTGAACATTCTGTTGACTATAAGTAACTTTACAACTACATGTCAACTAACTCTAGAGTAGTAGACTGTCTGCTTAATATCTGTTCTTTATTGTGATGCTCCCCTAACACACATTCTACTGCAACTATATGTCAACTTATTTCAACCCTAACCCTATCAGTGTACTAATACTCTACTAATGCGAGTTTGTAGACATGTAGGTGCAAACATGGATCATAGAAGTCAACAGAATGTGTTAAAGGGACCATCAAAATAAAATGAAAGCCTTTTTTTTCAGTGTTCATAAGAAACAGTGTGCCTTAGATACAGATTTCCTGGTAGAATTGCACATAAAATAGCACTGAACTTTGGAAGCACATGGTTTGTGTTTCTGTTCACCTTATTTAAGGCTGATTACCCAACCCTGCTAAATAGCCAAAGGCAATTTTTCATGAAGCTAGGTTTACATTTCAAATACTGCAATGTTTTCAGTGGCCTAAATCACACACTTTGTGTCCTCAGTTTGACGATTCAAGTAATGCCTTAGCATCTCTGACTGTGTAAATAGAAAAGAGTTATTTTCTCATCTTTTCAATAGATATACGTACACTACTGTTCAAAGTTTGTGTCGGTATGACTTTTTAATGTTTTTGAAAGAAGTGTCTTATATGCTCACCACAGCAGCAATGATTTGATCAAAAATACAGGAAAAACAATATTGTAAAATATTATACAAGTTAAAATAACTGCTTTCTATTTTAATATATTTAAAAATGTAATTTATTCTTGTGATTGCAAAGTTTTCAGGATCATTACTGCAGTCTTCAGTGTCACACGATCCTTCAGAAATCATACTGATTTGCTGCTCAAGAAACATCGCACTACTTAATATTTTTCTGAAAACCACTTATTTTAGCAGGATGCTTTAATGAATTGAATAAAATATAGAACGCTTTTGTAACATTATAAATGTATTTTAACAAATACATGGTTTGTTATCAAATCTATGTTTGTTTATCAAATCTGCCGGGGCGGCAGTGGCTCAGTGGTTCATGTGGGTCGAGGTGTCCATGAGCTAGACACCTAACCCCTGCTCCCGACGAGCAGGCTGGCGCCTTGCATGGCTGACACCACCGTCGGTGTATGAGTGAGTGTATGAATGGGTGAATGTGAGGCAAAATGTAAAGCGCTTTGGTGGCCATTAGGTCTATGAAAGCGCTATATAAATGCAGTCCATTTATTTACTGTAACTTTTGATCAATTCAATGTGTCCATGCTGAATAAAAGTATTGATTTCTCTAAAAAAGTGATCCCAAACGTCTTTTACTCATAAAGAGGAAAGGCCAGTCCTCAACGTGTCTAGTGAGCAAATTGCTGTGCTTGACCTCAATGAACACTTAACCTGTTTAGATTTAATGCAATGCTGAAAGAATTTACAGATAGATAAGCTTAACCTTGAGCTCTAGCCTATCACAATACTATGACCAAAACCGCATGCTAGAAATGTTTAAAACAAGTCTTATGAAAGTCAAGCTTATGGAATAGTACTGGATATTATTAAGAATCCCAAGATGACAAGCATCAGAACCAGTAAACACCATGAGTCAGTGTGAAACCTTTGTGATGAGCTGGATCAGAGGCCTGACTCATCTCTGACCCGCTGCCATCTTTGCTGCAACTTGTTCACAGTCTCTTCTACACAGCAGGCTAAAACACAGCAGTTATCTAATCAGTCATTATTATTTTTCAAGGTCCTTGTGCACATGTATATGATAAAAGGGAGACGGAAGAGCTATGTCAAAGTAACGCTGAAGAAACAGGAATGGGAAATGTTGATTCAGAAGCCTTAGAATCTGATATACAGTGAATCATCTCATTTACATTGTGGTTTTAAATCGGTGAGTATACCATTGCATTGCTGTCTAAATTACAGTTCAACAAACTGTGGTGAAACTAAAATGCTGACAAGCACATATCCAAAAGCATGTCTTATTTTTTCTTATCTTTCATTCCTGTCGTTCTTCCTTATCCCTTGCTTCTCTCAACTTTGGCTGCATTTTCTCCCAGAGTCCCAGAGGACATCAGATTATCCAAGTCACAAACATTAAGCAAACAAATACCACATCTGGCAATGAAAAAGTAGAGGGGGAGAGGCAGTCGGTCTCTCCTATGGGTATATAAGAGAGTACATCATCTCTGCCGTCAGTGTCTCTGTTACAGCAACTGAACCTATTCATTCACATTCAGTATGCAGGATCACACTCACAGAGGGGCTCTTCTAGCCTGGTGCCTGGTGTTTTTGGTGATTGTACAGCAGGTAATTATGATTATTTATTATTACTATTTTTTTTTTAATATTTACAAAAAAAATAAAAAAAAATTGCATGGCTCTCTAAATTGAGTATTACACCATCTCAGTTTGATGATATTTCTGTTAGTGTGTTCAATTTTTACTTAAGTGGAATTCTTTTTTAAAAAAAGAAAAGAAAATAATATTTTATATGCTCTTATGCTATTGTTACACATTATTAGGAGCTATATTAAAGGAGCTATAATGCTGCTTTGGTTTAAATGTAGATTTTCCTGTTAATTTACATGATCAAACTAATAGTCAAACTCTTGCAGAAAGGGTTGTGTAATTTGATGTTTTTAATGATGGATATTAAGTTTTATTAGAGCTCATTTACACATAATGTGTTTCAGGTGACCTGCAGCCCTCTGCCACAGTTGGACACACCCTCATCTGTGCAGAAAGTTCAAAGGTCACTGAAGAGAACTGCTCGAATGACCCCATTATGGAGGATCATGGGTACTAAACCTCACGGTGCCTACTGCCAGAACAACTACGAGTGCTCAACAGGAATATGCAGGTAAATACATCACTTAAAGTCATAGAAAAATTGACAATTGTAATTTTTTTAATGGAGTATTGCAGAGTTTAAAAAAAAAAAACTGATTTATCTGTGCACATTTTTCTTTTAATCCACTTGCCCTCGTAATCTTTAACCCAAATAATTTTCCAAAAAACAAAAAAAATTACCAATCAAGTCCCACCTTATGTTGTTTCCTGTTTAAGAAGCCATTTCACTTGGATATACTTGGGTAACAATAGGGAAGAAAAGACTATTGCAACTTCCTTTTCAAACCGACTTTAAACACTAAACTCTTTTTTTCTTTTTCTTGTTGGCATTACTTTCATACTTTTAAAAAAAGAAATGTGAGAACAATAGTCATTGATTCTTTATGTATATTTTCATCCACAGGAGAGGCCACTGTTCCTACAGCCAACCAATTAATTCCTAAAATGAAGACTCCATCTTCCCTCTCTGATCGTGCATGACAAGAGTTTGATTCAATGAGCAACAGGGGCAACTGAATGTGAATGTGCAGTTAATCATCAATTAGATATATAGTTATATCCAATTATATATCTAATAGATCTATATCTATATCTATATCTGACTCCTCTAAAGCCACAAAGGAGGCAATAGGTAATGTTCTGAAGATTGGGCTTATCATAAAGTAGGCTACATAATGTGGACTTTTTCCTCATAACCTCCAACCTACATGCACAGTGTATTGCTATATACAGTAAGCATTATTAGTGAGATTCGATTTACATATTTGATGGACTAATGTGCTGAGAAGGTGATAGAGTACAGTATATGTTATGAAGTATGTCATTTTGGGCCAGATTCCCTGAACCAGATTAAGTCCAATACGTGTCCTGGATATACCTGGAGTAGAGTATGGCCCTTGCCACTAACAGCTCATCTCAGCTCAGGACTAAGCTCAGTCTAAACATGGAAACTGGTCTGTAGTATTAGATCATGTTACTTGAAAGCTATGTATGCAAGTGAAGGCAAGCGTTAACCGTGAAGTGCCTTAGCTCAACCGAAAAGCCGTTGAACCAAAGTTAGTCTATGAGAAAATGGGACAGAGAAAGTGCAAAGGTTGCCATTATTGATCGTGTCTAGATATAATTAACCATTTACCTCCATCCTTTGCCTTTGTCTATGTGCTCATGTTTGAAGTATTTAATTTAAGACTCATTTACCTTTCACTATTTATGTTGTTATAAGTGTCTCATTTCACGATTTCAAAGCATCATTTCAATTTTGGATTACTTATTTATTATTTTTCTCTTTTTATTTAAAATTTTTCTCTTTTTATTTTGTATGATTCAACAGTTCATCAAAAGCTCAATTTTTATGTATCGGACTATATATATATCTATAAGATGTATACTTACTGTACTGTAACTCTATATGTGCATGTCTCATATGAGTGAACTTTGGGGTTCTGAAATAAAAACTTGTACCGAGAAAATTCCCTATATGTCACAAACTCCACTTATTGCCTTCAAAGTTGCACAGATCACTGCAGTTTGCAATGCAGCATATTTCTCAGCAGCGGTTGCTGCTTTTTTGCACAAAATTGTGCATTTAAAAATGTAAAGTTTTGTGAATTGGCCTGAATAGCTGGACATCACTCCACCTTGGAATTATAGGTTCTATCTGACATTTTTGCCAGTTATTCTTACACTGTGACAACTTACACTGAACAAAATTATAAACGCAACACTTTTGTTTTTGCCCCCATTTTTCATGAGCTGAACTCAAAGAACTCAAAAAGACTTTTTCTATGTACGTACACATAATGCCTATTTCTCTCAAATTTTGGGACCCCGACCGAGAGCATCCCAAACATGCTCGCTGGGTGACATGTTCGGTGAGAATGCTGGCCATGAAGAACTGAGATGTTTTCAGCTTCCAAGAATTGTGTACAGATCCTTGCAACATGGGGCCGTGCATTATGATGCTGCAATATGAGGTGATGGTTGTGGATGAATTAATTGCACAACAGTGGGCCTCAGGATCTTGTTACAGTATCATCAATAAAATGCACCTGTGTTCATTGTCCATAATTCAATTCACGGGCAACAGCTCTGGTGGACATTCCTGCACTCAGCATGCCAATTGCACACTTCCTCAAAACTTGCAACATCTGTGGCATTGTACTGTGTGATAAAACTGCACCCTGTTTACACGAGAACGCTCGCGGGTGAAAACGTAAACGATGTGCCTTTCGTTTAGACGGCGACGGCTTTTTTCGGGCTTAAAAATGCAAAAAGGGAAACCACTCTCCAGAGTGGAAATCTTAAAGAATATTAAACCCTAAACAAAATTAGGTAATGATCTGTAAGAATGGATCTTTATTAATACCAGTCATTGATTCGAGTAACTTTTTTGACATTTGTGTATAAAGTGTTTTATTTCTACACTATATGGTGTAAAAACGTCTTATGTGCTGCCCTCTTCAGGTTGAACTGTGGCTACTGCAGTTGAATTTTCCTATTGGATGTTCCGCACTTCGTGACGTACGCAGGTTTCTGCTCACGAGAACCCGTACGAAAAGTCTTGGCACTTCCTATCAGCCCCATTGTGTATCATCTTGGATGCAGTTCCATTAGAATTCCACTGGAGGTGATCAATAAGCAGGGCGAGTGCAGAATGAATGGGAGTCTATGGAGCTAAATGGCTAAATGTGTCTCTTTCTCCTGCTTATTGAATCAAAATAGATTTTATTGTTAATTCCGCAAGTTCAATATAGATTATAGGCCCAAAATCGAATGAACGAGTACTTATGTCCTTTCGATTTCTTACAGGCTGTTGTTGGCCAGAACATGCTATAGCATTCTGCTATTGTGTGATGTCATTACATTTTTGAACAGATTTTTAGAACAGATAAGTGAACTTAAAAATGCAACTTCCAGCTGAGTGTATAGACCTTATGTAGCCCCGCCCCTTTTGACTTCCGGTCTGTATTTTCACAGCAATCTTGCATAGGTATAAATGAACTGCTCGTAAAAAAATTCCCGGTCGACATTTGTTCAGACATCTGCTTTAAAATGCTTATGATAAACATTACAATGCTCATGATATGATGAAATCCCCTTCACCAGCAAATTACTCCTCGACAGCGATGCCATAGAAATATACAGAGTTCAAAGACAATATTATTCTAAAGATGACGGCGCCCACGTTTCTCTGGTGCATAAGGTGTATTATCTTAGCCCTCCGTTTTGAATGCAACTTTCAAATTACTTGACAAAAAATTACATCCTGAGGAAAGTGGATTTCTGGGGGTGAAACCCCATTGACTCCCATTTATTCTGCACTCGACCGCGAGCGCCCCCGCATGGACAGAGACGTGTTACTGCAGCCAGTCCAGAACCCGGAAGTAACCAGCCAGTGCCAATTCTCTTCAATTAGACATTCTCTGAGCTCACCATGCTTTTGGTACGAGCGGCAGTATAAAAACTAGCTTGTTTCGTCAAAACCATTGTAGCGAGTCAGGAGTTGGAATTGCGAGTATTGAAAACAATCAGGATAGAGTGTTTTAGCATCTATTTCGTCCCCTCTATCTCCGCTGGGGTCTGCCCACTTTTTCAGCATTTTTCAAATATTGCCAGTGGGTGGAGTCAGGCTCTGACCAGGGGTTTAGTTACCCTTTAAAAATGCTCCACCGCCGCATTCCCGTCTAAAGGGTAAAAACGCAAAAGTCTGCTTGACAGTGAAGGTTGTACGCAGGCGCACGGACTTGGTGTTGTTGTATTAAGGACTCCTGGCCGCCTGAAGTGCATACTACATTGAATTTCTCACACTTTTGCATCACCATATGCGCGCGGATTTCCCACACAAAACACTTGTCTAAACGCAGAATGAAAAGTGATAACGCAACGCCACTTTTGCATTTTCTCTTCAGAATCGTTTCCGTGTAAACATAGCCTTAGAGTGGCCTTTTATTGTGGCCATGCAGCCTAAGGCACACCTGTGCAATAATCATGCTGTCTAATCAACAGACATGCCACGCCTGTGAGGTGGATGGATTATCTCGACAAAGGAGAAGTGCTCACTAACACAGATTTAAACAGATTTGTGATTGTGAACAATGTTTGAGAGAAATAGGCCGTTAGAAAAAGACTAAGATCTTTGAGTTCAGCTCATGAAAAATGGGGGCAACAAGTGTTGCGTGATTAATTTTGTTCAGTGTATGTACATTATGTGATTTTTTATGTTGTGTAACTTTTTAGGACCTTTTTATTTAATCAAAACTCTCCCAGCGCTCTACCAGCAAATTTGGTGCTATATATATATCAGTACAAAAATGAAAAAAAGGTCTGCACTCCAAGAATACATTATTTGCTACAAACAGGAGATAAAGAATATACAAACGTGTCTTCGAGACTGACGAAGGCAAAAGCTGTAACGTTTGTACATTCTTTATCTCCTGTTTGTAACAAAAAAGTATTTTTAGAGTGCAGACTTTTTTTTTTTTTGCATTTTTTGGACTTTTTATTTAGAATCTACAAAGTCGAATGTAATGCAAAAACACATAATTCCAAGGTGGCGATCAGTCATTTGTCAAGCAAGCCTCAGTGGTGTGGTCAGGGTTCCTGAACTCAGACCATGGGACCCATGCAGCACACAGCAGCCATTTGACTGATATGGCAGACCTAGACTTCAAAAAGGTTAGCCAAGCTTGTGCAATGAATAGAGATAGCGTTCAGAGACGTATAAATCATTGTTGCTTATGTTCAAATGACAATTTGAAATTGGCAATCTATGACAAGTTTGCTGCCAGACAGATATATCAAGAGGCTATATGAAGTCACATGGGGGCAGAGCTGTGCAGCAGATTGACACTAAGCATGCCTTCAGAGTGACAAAGAACTATAGAATTCATAAAATCATAGATAAGTTCCTAGAAATCTTTGTCATCCCTCCTGACCGTCAGAGTGCTTTAAGTGCTAAACACCAGATGACCCACCACAAGAAAATATTAACTTTTCGGAATGAAACATGAAGGCGAGTATCTTATATGTCCCAACATAATTATTAATGTTTTGGTAACACTTTATTTGATGGTCCCTTTTCAATTTTCTGTAGACTATAAGTGACTTTGCAACTACATGTCAACATTAGTGTATACAGTAATTAGTAGACTGCATGTCTGCTTAATATTTAGTAACTCTTTACTATGATGATCCCCTAAATAACAGACATTCTACTGACTATTTAGTAACTTTGCAACTACATGTCAACTTATTCAAACCCTAACCCTATCAGTCTACTAATACCACTAACACTTTAATGCGAGTTTGTAGACTAGACATGTATGTGCAAAGTTATAGTGAGCAGAATGTGTTAAAGAGACCATCAAAATAAAGTGAAACCTTGCTTTTCAGTAATAAGGCACATATTCAATAAAAAATATATTTAGCCTATATATAAAAACATTAACTGGGATAAAGCAATTAAGCAAGGGGGAAATGTGGAAAGGGATTATGTGGCCACAAATCACTGTCTGGAATTAGAGGGAGGAAGGTGAGATGATGAGCAGACATTAAAAAAGTATTTAAAAAAAATTTATTTTAAAATATATATATATATATATATATATATATATATATATATATATATATATATATATATAAATGAATTTAAACATAAACAATTAATTTAATTTAAAATTAATTTAAACATAAAAAAATCAAAAAATTAAAAAGAAAATCTTGGAATTCAGACGACATAAGTTGAGATGTGAGGAAACAAATAAATAATTCTTCAAGCAAATTTAAACTTTAAGCAAATTTAAATTAAAAAGTCCTTAAAATAAATTTAATGATGATTAAAATCTGACCTAGAAACATGATAGGGTGAGACTATACTGCCACTTAGTGGACACGAACAAGACATTTCTCTATGAATGTGGCAATGTGCTTTTGGTAACTTATGCAAAAGGAAAAAATAACTGGTCACCGGCCTAAATGTTTCTACATGTTATACACAACACTGAATACTTACAAAGAATTATACACAGACTGAGCATTACAAAGTGTTCTTACTGTTACAATCAATCTACTTAGCACCAAAGAAAATAATCAAATTATCCAATTTTGGGTTTGTTTACATAACAAAATATAGCCAAATCTTTGTATTCGTGTGTTTAATAACACCCCCATCCACCCAAGATTCATGTGCATAGTTTTTTTTTACTTTATTTTTTTTAATTAGAATTCAAGTTACGAATACAAGCATCACAGCTCGTAAACAAAATATTATTCAGCGAAAAATGAATAAACACCAAAATAAAGTTAATTTATAAAATAATTAAATTAAATCAATCAAAATAATAATACATAAATAGACAGACTTACAAACTTCATTATTTATAAAAAGAAAAATATTTTGCATTAACGCAGGTTCAGCATGACGTCAGGAATAACGTTTTCTGTATAAGATGAGTAGCATATCTTGATTATGCTAATCTTTGAGGTGAAAGTTTTAACTCCACTTAAGATCTCCAGCCTTTTCAGACTTGTTCATATAAACTGACATGCTTTCAAAAGTGTGTCGCTATTGTAGGCTATGCATATAATTGAGCTCACTGTCACTGTTATTTTGAAAAGTCGGAGGATCCTCCCAACTGACTGTACCTCACGAGTGTGTATGGTGTGCACGAGAAATTTACTTTCCTTCCGGATTTTGCCCTTAAGTGAGCAGGTTTGTTTATGTTTACTGAATCTACGCACGTTTTGTCGGGAAAAACACCTTTTGTAGTTTGGTCATGACTCATGAAGCGAGAGCTTCTAAGCACCATGCAGCCCTTTGACAACTTTCAAGTTCGTTCAGCTCGCCTCCTGTTCTTAATGTCCAAATTGGTTTATTGCAGGAAGATGTTGGTGGATTTTGAAGCATAAAGATTTTTCGCAAAACTGCTTGGCACTAAAATGAGGAGTCGCAGCAATTCTGGAGTTAAACTTGACAACTATGCGCGGATAGTTCATCAGACTATTCTACGTCACCAAGTGAGTGTTTCATTTCTAACGTTACACTGACTAAAGAGCTTGTTTTCACTAAACATGCCTTCATTCAATGAAGTTCTTATAAGTAGTATCACATTGTTGATGTTCTTTAGTTATTGGATCTGTATTTATGTACATTATATAAAAAAATATATCCCATTTTTGTGTTCTGTTAATAACAAACAACCAAACACTTTATAAAATGTATAATAAAATCTACATCATGTATTTCAGGGCCGAGTTTGACTAGGGTTTGGTGCAAAAATAGGGTCTGGAAAGTGACAATATCGACCAATTAGGCTACTCAAACGTGTAATTCTGTTAATTACTCATTTATTTATCTGTGCTAGTGTGCTTATTTATTTTTTCATTTAATTCAAAACTCAGATTGAGTATTTGACATAGGCTAAGTAAAACACATTATGTGATTTTACATGGTTACAAATAATACACCGTCCTTCATAAAGATAAAAAAACCCCCATGAATATAAATTCCAGGGCAAAAATTTGTGAAATGTTAAGAAAGGTCAGTAAGATTGTAATTGTTTAAAAAAAGGCTCACCATTTATTTGATAAAAATAAAGTAAAAATAGTGATAATGTGAAATATTATTGCTATATAAAATAACTTTTTTATATTTTAATATATTCTATTTAATTTATTCCTGTGATGGCAGAGCTGAAGCATCATTACTCCAGTCTTCAGTGTTGCATGTTGCTTCAGAAATCATTATACAGTAATATTCTGATTTGCTGCTCAAGAAATCTTTCTTACTATTATCAATGTTGAAAACAGTGCTGCTTATGATTGTTGTCGAAACTGTGATAAAAAAAAATCAGGATTCTTTGATTAATAGAAAGATTGAAAGAATACCATATTTGAAATATATTTTTGTAACTTTAAATACGCCTTTACTGTCAATTTGATTTAATGCGTAATTTCTGAATAAATGTATTAATTTACTTTCAATGTACTTTAAATGTATTTAATATCTTTCTTACTGATTACTAACATTGAACAGTAGTCTACATAATGTATAGTTTACCATATACTATGTATTTGTGTTATACTCTATGTGGTAAAGGTAATTCTTGCTTATTGATTAGTTGGATAGTATGCAAACCGAGGGCAATGGCAGAGCAGATTTATCATGTAGTTATTAATCATTTTAACTAACTGTATTGGAAATTTGCAGGACCCTGTGACAGGCCTGTTACCAGCAAGCAAAGAGCAGCCTGATGCCTGGGTGAGGGACAATGTCTACAGCATCCTGTCTGTCTGGGCTCTTAGTTTGGCTTACAGGAAGAATGCAGACCGCGATGAAGACAAGGCTAAAGCCTACGAGCTTGAGCAGGTACAACCTGGGACGGGACATGTTTGTTTAGATTTTTTTTGTTTTATTAATCCATTGGAATTTTTAAGATATTTGTTCAGTAATCACATTTGTTCATTCACATTTTGTTCAACAAAACCAACAAACTCAATATGTTCGACTGCATGACAGTTTGTGATCACGCGAGCAAACTCTAGCAACCATTGAATAATCTTCATTCGAATGATCTTAAATTAGACGCCACACCAAAATATTCACCTGTGGCTATTTTAGAGGCTATTTCTGTGCGTGTTTTTTGTGTGTTTTTTTTTAAAGAATGGTCAGTTGTCTTTTCATGCCCCATGTGTGTATGTATCAGTGTACCTAAGCTGTCTCTTTACAGTGGGCTCAGAAGTGTCATGTTACTCTTGCCTGTGCTATTAAACGATGAGCCGAAAGGTCACAGTCGAGCCTGTTCCAAGTGTTGTTTTTGGAGGCAGTCTGTGTGCACTGATCTCTGTTTTTCTTCTTTCAGAGTGTGGTAAAATTAATGAGGGCACTTCTTCAATGCACCATGCGACAGGTACCATCAGCTCTTAACACTGAAGAGAAGACTGGAGTAATGGCAGCTGAAAACTCAATTTTCCACACATGTGCAAAACATATAGTCTGTTGACTATAGGTAAAGTTGCACCTAGATGTCTACTAAGTCTCATTAGAGTATTAGTTGACTATAGTAGACTGTTAGGGTTAGGATTAGTTGAATAAATTGGCATGTACTTGCAAAGTAATTTATAGTCAGTTAATGTCTGTTGGGGAACACCAAAATAAAGTGTTAGCAGATTTTAAGCAGACAGTCTACTATTACTCTACTGAGAGTAAGCTGACATGTAAGTGCAACATTACTTATAGTTACTTATAGAAACTCTGTTTGGGGACCATGAAATTAAAGTGTTACCTAATTTACAATATTAATGTTTTTAATGTATTTTTGATCTAATAAATGCTGCCTTGGTAAACATAAGGGACTTTTTTCAGAAACATAAAACAAATATTACAGACCCCAAACGTTTGATCGGTAGTCTACTTTACAAATGCACGTGCATAATTATGTATCATTATCTGTCAGTCTTGAAAGCACCCCTTTAAGGGTCAAGATTAAATGTGCATAACATAAATGACCACTTGTCTGAAGTGTTCTCTCTTGTCCCCCCACAGCTGGACAAAGTGGAGAAGTTCAAATACAGTAAGAGCACTTTGGACAGCCTTCATGCCAAGTATAACACTCAGACCTGTGCCGCGGTGGTGGGTGACCGGGAATGGGGGCATCTCCAGCTCGACGCTACCTCCGTCTACTTGCTCTTCTTGGCTCAGATGACTGCCTCAGGTACTCCAGAGGAGAAATGTAGTGAATCACAAGTAATAAAATAACTTTCTTTATCATTATGAAAATCAACAACTAACATGGCTGTTAGTACTCACTAACAAGCTAACATATCGATACTGGTAAAGTTTAAAATATATTGAGTTCGGGTACGAGCTAGTAACATAAGGCAAAGCTAATAACAGGTTGCATTAATACACGTTTTCACAGGTGAATTTCGCGTAAGATTCATAACACATACGGTGTTTTGCATGTAAGAGTTTCCACAATGAAAGCACTGTTTGTTCTGATGAGGACTACACTCTGGAGACATCGACACCGGCTCAAGGACAGGTGGGCCGCTCCAGTAGCAGCAGGGTGGTAGCCATGGTGGCGCGGGACTGTCGCCCAGCCAATTATTTAATTCGTCCCGAATGGAATAATGAGCAGAGTTTATTTGCCTACAGACTCGATTTTTATAATCTCTTTTTCAGAGTACTTACAGTACATTTTAATTATACATTGATAAATAAAGACACTTTAAACAAATTTGGACCTAAACAAAAACTACCTACCATACCTTGTACATGTCTAACCTAAAACTACCTAGTACATGTCTAACTAGATTTACTGTTCATTGACAAAACAGCAGTGTGAGGTGAGTAAGAGTCTGATTGGCTGCGGTCAGTTTACTTCAGCCCAGCATTACCTTCTCCCACATATATACTTTGCTGTGTCTTATGTCCTTTTAGGGCTACATATAGTGTACACTCAGGACGAGGTGGATGTAGTCCAAAATCTGATGTTTTACATTGAAGCTGCTTACAAAGTGGCTGTAAGTCTCTCAGTATTCATCATTTAGGTCTTATATATGTTTTAGCTTGTGAGACGCTGTGTGTCTGTGACTGAAAGTTTCTCCCATACTGTTCAGGACTATGGGATGTGGGAGAGAGAGGAGACAAAACCAATCAGGGGATCCCTGAGCTCAATGCCAGCTCAATCGGGATGGCTAAAGTGAGTCTAACAAAACAAAATAAACAAATTTACTGTCCTTCTTTTTGTCTGTGTCTCTCTCTCTTGCTCTCTCTCCGTCTCTCACACACTCATTTCCACTTAATGTTGTCAGTCCTTCTTTGAGCAGCTGAGAACTCTCAGACGTGCATGGGGAGGGGTTCACACTGTGTGTTCATGAAC
Source organism: Pimephales promelas (assembly GCF_016745375.1). The sequence continues at coordinate 169,517 of NW_024121147.1, forward strand.
ACTGTCTATTAACGTCTCTCATGAACATAGCCCAATGTAACCTCTACATGGCCTCTCTGGTATTAATGTTCCTTCCCAACTTACTCTGCAAGCTTGTGTCATTTCTATTTGTTCCTCTTGCGACACTTTGCTCTGAGAAGAATGGTCTGGTTGTTCTCTGTCAGAGAAGACGGTACCATTTTAAGGGCAAGGAACTAGCCCTTAACCTCATTTAATACAACACTCAAAAAAATTATATGTTGGCTTTAATTAATTTTATTTCATCAACAGGTTCCACATAACTGAATTACGTTAAACAAACATAATTTGTTCATGTAACTTCAACATCATGAAATTAAGTAATTTCAACCGACCCAATTTAAGTAGTCTCAGCGTGAAATTTTAAAGGCTTCCTGACATGATTCATTAATCCATAGTATTTCATTTATTTTAGTGACGCATAATTAAATTGATAGACTATAGCTAGCTATTTGCTAACAGTAGCACATATTAGCAATAGAAAATAGAAATAGAAAAAAACTAGCAATAGAAACAATTTTAATCATTCGACAACCAAACAAAATGTTCCACTCTTCTCCACAATGGTAAACCGCTGTAATTTAAATGGTTCTAGAAATTCTAATGTAATTTTACATTAAACACAATTACACACTATCAAGTCTTCGCCTTTTCCAAATTTCTCAAAAAAGATAAAATAACACTTAATTTTAACATTTATTCTCTCTTAATTCAACCATATGCAAAGCATGCAGAGAACTACTGTAACTAGCACCGCAAAGTTTCAGTTAATGCAACACAAATCAATCATGTAATCCAACACAAACGGATTAAGTAAACTTAAATTGTACATATATTTAGAAGCAGATTGAACACAATCAAATTAAGTTCTGGCAAAATGGCAGTTGGCACGCACTATACTGCCACCCTCTGGATGTACGAAATTTTTTACTCAACATAAATGGTTTGTGTTTAGACAACAGTGTTGGGAGTAACGCATTACAAAAGTAATACATTACAGTAACATATTACTTTTTGCTGTAACGCAGTAGTGTAAGGCATTACTAATCAATTTTCAGTAATATTTTACTCGTTACATGTTCAGTGAGGCTTGTATTACAGTTGTATTACAGTGTATTGTCTGCTTTTACTTCTTAAAGGCAACAGACTATGTGAAAGTTTTAAAGCAGTCTTTTAGTGCCAGTTCAGAGCGGTCGCGTCTATAACATTGTTTTTTCCTCATAAATGCGAACACGAAAACTAAAATAAAATGAATATTTTAAGTTCTATGGAGACTGGAGAGCCAACCCTTCCTCATCCGATTTGCGCAGTGTAATTAACAGAATTACAAAAAATCGATTTTGCCTCCTATTTTTTTTGTCACGCATGAATGTGTGTCTTTTCCCTAATATTAAAAATAAAACAGACTGATATTTGTCTAATGTCTGGAGTCCTTTAAGGAAGTAGCCTATATACGTTTCAATACATGTATTTTCTTAGAATTTTTATTTCAAGTTTTGACTGCAAATGTCATCATGTCCATAATGCTGGACTTCCCCAATTTTAAATAATTTACCCTCAACTAGTTTTGTGGTGTCTACGTATTTTATAATGTTAACTTCAAATAATACTAATAGCCTAATTTATAGATAAGGCAGCATTGGATATGGACGGTAAGGAGAATAACGCTGGAGTTGGTAGAGGTTTGTCGCGATTCTGTAGGTTCGTTGATCTGAGTCGTGTGGCGAATCGTGATTTCCGTTTCATATTGCATATCGTTACAGCCCCAAAGTTGAGTTCTACTTAGTTATTTTGGTAAAAGTAACTAAAAAGTAATACATGAGTAATGTAACGCATTACAATTCTGGGACAGTAATATTGTAAGGTAATGAATTACTTTTAAATAACAGTAACAAGTAATACCTAATGTATTACAGTTTGGAAGTAACTTGCACAACACTGTTAGACAACACGTAGGATTTTGTACTGTTAAGTTGAGACATAATTACAGAGAACTTAATACAAAAAAACACAATTATTATAAGTAAGCTAAATATAAATATATTATGTAAAGTGCACAACCTTCCTAGTTAACTTTTTTGAGTGAATGTACCCATTTTAATTCAGAAAAATAAGTATTAAAAATTAAATTGTGGCAACCTCAATGATAAAACACTCATCTCTGGCAGAGAAGGCTATCCCTAATTTGTAGTCTGTAGCCCTGAATTTCAATTCACAGTGAATAAATATAGGCTTTGTTCTGACTATTGAGTTGAGATTCTTGCTAGGACAAAATACTGTAACAGCCCATGAATGGACCCTTTGTAACTGCAGGCAGCACTTGAAGCCCTTGATGACTTGAATTTATTTGGGGCCAAAGGGGGACCTGACTCTGTGGTTCATGCCTTAGCAGATGATATCCAGCACTGTCAGGTGAGACTATAGATATTCCAGTGCTTTGGATTTCCCTATGTATTGTTTTTCAGCATCAGCATGCTTTATAAAATTATGATTACTGTCCTCCTACTACCATATATTTCTCTCAGTCCATTCTGAGCTCCTTGTTACCCAGAGCTTCGACATCTAAAGAGGTGGATGCTGGGCTCCTGTCCATCATTTCATATCCAGCCTTTGCTGTGGAAGACATGGAGTTAGTTAATATCACTAAAGAGGAAATCATCTCCAAGCTCCAGGTCAGATCTTGATCTCCGACATGAGGAACTTGTTTAACAGCCGTCTGTCTCTGACACTAGGGTGGTTTATTCCTTTTACTTGCATTTCTTGTCTGTAGGGAAGATATGGCTGCTGTCGTTTCCTTAGAGATGGCCACAAAACTCCTAAAGAGGTCAGTATATTCAACACACAGTTAAATCAGCTCACTTATAATAAAAATGTTCTATTCATAATTCAATGACCTACTTAATTGTGTTTTGTAAATATAATTAAACAAATATTTTGATGGCTGCAACACACTCAAAAAAAAGTTGAGACAGGTAAAATAAAAGTGAAAAGATTATAAAAAAAACAAAACCATCTATCAAACATGATATTGTGAAAAGATTCAGGAAATCCAGAGAAATCTCTGTACAGTAGGGCAAGGAAGGAATTTTCGAGCTGTCATGCTAATGTGTTAAATATTGCTCGGAAGCACTTTGAAAAACGTTCACTTTAACGCAATCTGCCGCTGCATCAAGAAAAGCAACTTAAATCTTTGTTATGCAAATGAAAACAATACGTCAGTTCTTTGCAGAGATGCCACTGAGTCCTCTAGCCCCGAGATCATGTCAGACGGTCCAAAACACAGTGCAAATGTGTGCTGTGTTCTGATAAGTCCACATTTCAGCTTGTTTTTGAGAAAAACTGACATCAAGGTATCAGTTCCAAAGACAAAAGGGACCATCCAGACTTTCATCAGTGACAAGTGCAAAAGCAAACATACTGTATGTCATTGTATGGATGTGCATCAGTGCAAACGGCATGGGTGACTTGCATGTATGTGAAGGGACCACTGACTTAGAGGCATTGGGATTATACAGAGACATCAAGATGACATCTTTCTTGGGAAGTCCATGGTTATTAGGGCAGACAATGACAGGCCTCATTCTGCACATTCAACAACAGAGTGGTTTCGTAGACACTCTACACCTGCAGTCTAGATCTTGCTCTTATTGAAAATGTATAGCCCATCATGAAAAGAAGACAACGACAACCATGGATTGTTATGCAGCTGTCTTGTATTAGGCAAAAGTTCCTCTTTTATCTTAAATTTTCCTAATCTTCAATTTTTTATCTTCAATTATCTTCAATGCCCAAATGATTAAAAAGGTGATGCTGTGTTAAACATAGACACATAGACATTGCTGGCTGCGACACATTACAAAAGATTTGGGACATGTTTTTTTTACATTTACATTTACATAATACAATTAAGTTGGTCTGGGAAAAAATGGAAATCTTTTCTTTGTATTGTTGTCAGTTTTAGTAAAGGTTTAAAATAATTAATGAATCACAGATTCATGATTTTACTGCATTTTACAACATGTCCCAACTTTTCTGCAAATGGGGTTGTACAAATACTTTATAATATATATATATATATATATATATATATATATATTATAGCAGCAAATACATTAAATAATAGATTGAATATGAAGACTTATTACAGAAATGTAAATATGTAGCTGTGTAACTTTAGTCTTCTCTAAATATGCCTTAAATGAACTAAGTTGATCATAATTGTCAAATGCATGACCTTTTTTCCCAATAGGACCCCAACAGGCTGTACTATGAATCTGCGGAGCTGAAGCTTTTTGAAAACATTGAATGCGAGTGGCCACTTTTTTGGACCTACCTAATCTTGGATGGCATCTTCATCAACAGTCCAGAGCAGGTACCTACATTCATTATTTTTTAATCCATCTCATTCTTGTAATATAAAGGATTATAATCAAAATTTAAGGGTATTTCTACCCTACATTTCTACCAGCCAGGGTTTGCCAAACGAGAGCTAGGATTAGCACACAAAGCATTGAGTGCTACTGAATTGTTTGTCTATTCTTTAGTGCACTTTGTTTTCTAATCAAACCTATTACATGATATATTTTGCATAAGTTTGTTAATAATTGTCACTTGGCTAAATATTTAGCTAAAGATACTGAAATCACCAAAATACTAAGAATCAGTGGCAAGGGCTAGTGCAGATGCTAGTGTGATTTCAGACATAGTGAAGATACTGTTGCAGGAAGTTTAAAGTTACATTTAGTTAGTTAGTTATACTAGTAAAGGCTGGAATACTCTACACAACTTCAGTACAGATTTTTGCCCCAATTTGCAGTCTGAAGGAGTCAATGCTAGTTAGATCCAGTCTGCAGGTTTTGGGCAGTTGGAGTTGAAAGATTCGCAGGCAGCTGCGTAGTACAGTATGTGATCCTCGGTCATTTAGTGTATGATGCACATTTTTGTAACCATTTACATTCACATTTAGAATGCCTAGTGTTTTAAAATCTGATGGTAAAAGTTGTGTTGTTTATTTCAAGTGGATTAGAGCGAATTCAGAAGGCTTCTGGCAGCAACTGTAAAGACTTTAGCAAAGGCAAAGCTTTAAGAGTGACTTTCTGGAGGTTAAAAATAAGTCAAACAAGATCATTTCTGTCCTCTCAGGTTCAGGAGTACCGAGAAGCTCTGGAAGGTATCATGATCAAACAGAAAGATGGTATACGGCTGCTGCCTGAGCTCTATAGTGTTCCTCCTGATAAGGTAAGACACTATTAAATTCATTTTTTTAAACAAAAAATGGAATATCAGTGAAATTTCACTGGATTCATGTCAACTTAGAATTTCATGTCAAAATTCTGATGAAATTTGCTCTTTATACTTTTGATAACATAGTTTTTTTCCCCCATTTTTTCAGGTGGATGAAGAGTATGTTAATCCTCACACAGTGGAGAGGATCCCATTGGGAAAGTGCCCTCTGAAGTGGGGCCAGTCCCTTTATGTCCTGGGCAACCTTTTGGCAGAGGTGAGAGGTTACAGGTCATGTCTTTGCTATACTTACAGGTCAAAGCTTTGTACCAAGCACTAGTTGCGTTAGACTTTCTCGTAAATATGTAATCTTAATCTATAATTATTCTTCATTTTAATTTCCATATTTTAATGTTGAGACATTTGATTGAATTAAAAAAATGTGAACTGAAAAAAAAAAAAAACAATCATTAACTTAAAGGTTGAGTTTATAGAGTGCCGAAGTGATGACGTCACTTTGTAGGACAACTCGGAAGATAGCGGCGCATATGGGTTCCCTCGGTCGAAAAGCAATGCAATTTCCCCATAGACTTTTGGAAAATCGCAAAAAATAAGATCTGTGTTCAACAAAGAGTTGTGACCCTTAGACGTTTTGTCTAGCAAGATTATCTTTACAAGTTAATCCAAAATGTATACATTTTGAAGCCTATATAAAGATCTTAAAAAACACAATCAGACACAATAAAGTTTTAAAAAACACAAGCAGGTTATTATAACTGTGTGTTCTATGTCATAGATCAAAACGTGAAAATATTTAGAGGCTTTGTTCACCACAGACCTTATTTCAGGCGATTTAGCAAAAACTCATTCAAAAATTCCATAGGCTTTAGAGCGAGGGAACCGTAGTGCTAAAATGCTAACTTACTTCCGCATTTTGGCCTACAGAGTGACGTCGTAACTTCGGCACTCTAGACCAGATTATGCAAATACAGCATGTCCTCCTTCTGCACCAGTGACCACCAACTGGACAAGGGTGGGAATTACAATACAAGTTAGAGTAGATCACCCTCATAATCTGTCAAAATGACGGACCGCCTTCCAATATAAAAAAAAATAAATAAAATAATCAGTCAATGATGTAAAATATTCGGTTAACACAGTCTTTCGTATCAAGTTATATTTAGGGAAGTATGAAAAACACCTCTACCTTTCCTATCCTATCCTTTTCAGGGTTTTTTGGCTCCAGGAGAGATAGACCCTTTAAACCGCAGGTTCTCAACCATCCCTAAACCGGATGTTGTTGTACAAGGTATTTTTCAACATTTTTAACCAATAGCTGATGTGATGCATTGCATGGTTAAAATTCATCTGGATGTTTGCATTTTGTTCTGATAAGTGTCCATCCTTGCTGAGAATGAAGATATTAAGGCACTCCTGCAGAAGAATGGGATTGATGTGGAGACAGTGGCAGACATCCACCCCATCAGAGTGCAGCCATCTCGGGTTCTCAGCCACATTTATGCTAGACTAGGTAGGAAGAGGTACACCATAATAAAGTCTCACTTGATACTAGTATAAAGAAATACAAAAACACGCTATTGCTTTTGACAGTCAGCTATATTTTCAGTAGACAGACACAAATATTTGTTTCATGTAATTAGGGAGTGTGTGTGTTTGCCTTTCTCCAAGGGCGTAATGAGAGACTGGGGCTGACCGGCAGACCTTACCGTAGGATTGGCGTGTTGGGAACCTCCAAGCTTTACATCATCCGCAACACCATCTTTAGCTTCACACCTCAGGTTCTTCATAATGTGCTGAACTAGGCATGTTTGAGCCTTATGTTGACTTAGAGAGCCACTGCTTATCACTCAGCAGAAGTTAAATAAAAATAAGTTGGCGAGGCAGAAATTACTCACATAAAGCTTTTAAAATATACCCTAAATGTTCTCTCTTTCATTTCACATGATTTTACATTACTTCATGTCTCTGGGTTTGTCACGTTGCTGTACTGTAGTTCATAGATCATCAGCAGTTCTATCTGGCCCTGGACAACAAGATGATCGTGGAAATGTTGCGCACTGACCTGTCTTACTTGTCTTCTCGCTGGAGGATGACTGGGCGTCCTACCGTCACCTTTCCTGTTTCCCAGACCTTGCTTAGTGAGTAAAAACTAGTGCCTCTGATAATGTAGGGTCAACGAGAAAACAATATTAAATTTGAAGTGTGTAGGTTTTTCCTAATTTTTTGTGTGTAACTTCTTAGACCATGACCACACAGACTTGGAACCTGCTGTGCTGGCCACACTTAAGAAGCTTCAGGATGGCTACTTTGGAGGGGCAAGGTCAGATAATGAGGATGTAAATAAATATCATATCATCAACAATACACATTCAATGGCCCTCTCCGCTCACTTGCTTGCTGCTCTCAATTTTGCTAGGATCCAGACTGGAAAGTTATCTGAGTTTGTGACCACGTCTTGTTGTGCTCATCTGAGCTTCCTCGATAGTGGTAAGACACGCTCCAGTGTGGGCTGGGATGAAGATGATGATGTTGAGGACAGCTACTTTAGTGGTGCTGTGCATGACCTGAACTTCAGTGATGGTAAGGGGAAAGAATGAATATTCTGGCAAAGAGATTTTGTTTGAAATGGTCAGATTACTGATGTTGGTAATGTGAGTTGAAGTCCTTGATGTAGGGTTGTGATTTAAACAGCACACGTTGGTAAACTCTGTTCCTTTGTGTGCTATTGTTATGTCGTTCTGAGGACGTTCTGTCCTCATTTTACATTGATATTATGCCTAGGCTACATTTTAGCATAAATGTTCCCACATTTTATTTATTTTAAAGAGGTCATGATCTGGCTTTTTAAATTTGATTATATTGTTGTCTGAGGTCAACTTATGACATTCGCTTGGTTTTTGCATTCAAAAACATCTAAATGAATAAGTAATAAGCTATTTTGTACCCAAGTTGTGAGCCAACCTGAAAAACGCTTGGTTTTTATGGGAATCTCGCACTGAAGATTTGGAGGTAAACGCCCACTGCTGTGAGTGGATAACAGTTTTGCATATTATAATGAGTTTCAACTTACCTCGTCGATGCACTTGGGGGAAATTGTTTTGACATCGTCCAATGTTGTAAAATGGCAACCGGAATGATTCGACCCAGAGTCCGTGTGTTGCACCATTCCTGTCAGATCCAATATAGACGGCACAGCACCGTTCATTACTCTTAATTGGTCTGCAAATCCAGTCTTGTTTACAAAACAATCCTTAGGGAAATGAAGCGAACAGACGGACGATGTTTTACCTCATCAGCTGGAACGTCATTAAAAATATTCTGTATTGCTAGGTAGCTCGATCCGGATTGTCATAATGACTCAAGAGGTAGGCATCTATTTTATTTAGCTATGCGTGGATGCGCGAATCAGTGGGCGGGGCTAAACCTGCCACGTTGATCTTCTCCTGCGGGGGTGGTGTTTTATCCTCTTTGACGTCATAGTTCCCCACTTTTAAAAACGAGTCGTTTGCTGACCCTGGTGTCAATAAAAGCTTTTATTGGACTAACAAGGATGTTTTCAGTTCTGAAACTTACAGGATATTCTTATAATACGATGACCTCTTAGATGTCAAAAGCTCAAGGAAAATTTGATTTCTCAGTTTATCACCCCTTTAATCTTTTGAGTCTGATCTTTTGGGAGAGTTTGTGTAATGGATTTTAAGTACACTAAATGACCTTAACAGTATTTATAATGTAGAATTTGCTGGACGAAACATTTAAACATCTCTGACCTTCAACTCTTCTGGTTTACTTTGGCATCTTAGCCTTTTTTCTCCACCATCATTGCAAAATGTGTTATTTTGATGTTGATCATTTGCAGTGAGCACTTGCAGTGTGAAAACCGCATCATGTCTTTAAAGATTCTTGCATTGTTTATATTACTTTATTGTGATTTTTTTTCTCTTCTTTTCCAAATTCCTGTTAAAAATTAAATGGATGATTGATTTATAAAAAATCCCCCCGAATAATCTGTGTTCTCAAGCTTGAATGATTCTCCAAGGAATGCATTTACCCTTAAGGTGATGATACAGGATGATGTTCCTTGGGCACTTTCCCATTGAGAATGGGCAACAAATTTCTATCTGGATACTTTAGATCAGTCGTGGGCTCTGTCTCACCTGGTTGCCGTTGACGACAAAATTCGCCAGCAACATTACTCAAAAAGTTGCCCCGTGTATCATCACGTTTAGACTGCAGGCTGTAATGTCACATAATGCATTGCAAACTGCTTTACTTGAGCATCTTGCTGCTCCACATCCAACCCAACAACCTCTCTTTCTCTCGTCTCTTTCTTTCTTATCCTGAGTTTTCTAACCCTTTCTTTCTCAGATACAGATGATCTAGCACAATACTTGGACCAGCTGTTAACTGCAACGGTGCCTCAGCGGGGACTCAGAGTCGAGGGAGAGGCGAAAGGACTGAGTCGCTTCAAGGCTGCAGCCATTAAGACACGTGAGATGGTGTCTCTTATGAACAAAGCAAAGGAGCTCCAAATCCACGGTGAGCTGAAATAATGAACTCTTGCAACAACCAACCAATAAGGCAAATAGTCAGCAATGAATCACAAAATTGATTAGTTGGGTCTTTTGTGCTCATAGAATCATTGAAGTAGCAAATATATTTTTTTACTTTGAAAAATAGCATTGCAAGATGCAGTGGAAAAAAGAGCAGGATGCATGAAGGGATGATGTTATATTAAAAGCTTAAAGGTGTGTAGTTTCACCTGACCAGGCTGCCACATAACTTGCTTCAAGAGCCTGGTCCTTTTTTACATGATTCTATCATTGTATACTCGCCCTCATGTCATTCAAACTTGTCAGCAAAAGATATATATATACTGTATTTATATATGAGATGTTTTTTTCAAAATATTGTCCTTTACTTTCCACAGAAGACAGAATATAATACAGGTTTGGAATGACATGAGCGTGATTAAATGATGACAGAATTGTAATTTTTGAGTGAACAAGCAACAGTTGAGGCAAAAAGAAAAAAAAAAAACTGTTATTTGGAAGCAAATCTGTCAGGCATTTGTCTTACAAGGCAAAGAGTATACCATTTGCATGTCTACATT
>NW_024121147.1:180391-334536 GCF_016745375.1 Pimephales promelas
AAAATCTTGGAATTCAGACGACATAAGTTGAGATGTGAGGAAACAAATAAATAATTCTTCAAGCAAATTTAAACTTTAAGCAAATTTAAATTAAAAAGTCCTTAAAATAAATTTAATGATGATTAAAATCTGACCTAGAAACATGATAGGGTGAGACTATACTGCCACTTAGTGGACACGAACAAGACATTTCTCTATGAATGTGGCAATGTGCTTTTGGTAACTTATGCAAAAGGAAAAAATAACTGGTCACCGGCCTAAATGTTTCTACATGTTATACACAACACTGAATACTTACAAAGAATTATACACAGGCTGAGCATTACAAAGTGTTCTTACTGTTACAATCAATCTACTTAGCACCAAAGAAAATAATCAAATTATCAAATTTTGGGTTTGTTTACATAACAAAATATAGCCAAACCTTTGTATTCGTGTGTTCAATAACACCCCCATCCACCCAAGATTCATGTGCATAGTTTTTTTTACTTTATTTTTTTTTAAATTAGAATTCAAGTTACGAATACAAGCATCACAGTTCGTAAACAAATATTATTCATCGAAAAATGAATAAACACCAAAATAAAGTTAATTTATAAAATAATTAAATTAAATCAATCAAAATAATAATACATAAATAGACAGACTTACAAACTTCATTATTTATAAAAAGAAAAATATTTTGCATTAACGCAGGTTCAGCATGACGTCAGGAATAACGTTTTCTGTATAAGATGAGTAGCTTATCTTGATTATGCTAATCTTTGAGGTGAAAGTTTTAACTCCACTTAAGATCTCCAGCCTTTTCAGACTTGTTCATATAAACTGACATGCTTTCAAAAGTGTGTCGCTATTGTAGGCTATGCATATAATTGAGCTCACTGTCACTGTTATTTTGAAAAGTCGGAGGATCCTCCCAACTGACTGTACCTCACGAGTGTGTATGGTGTGCACGAGAAATTTACTTTCCTTCCGGATTTTGCCCTTAAGTGAGCAGGTTTGTTTATGTTTACTGAATCTACGCACGTTTTGTCGGGAAAAACACCTTTTGTAGTTTGGTCATGACTCATGAAGCGAGAGCTTCTAAGCACCATGCAGCCCTTTGACAACTTTCAAGTTCGTTCAGCTCGCCTCCTGTTCTTAATGTCCAAATTGGTTTATTGCAGGAAGATGTTGGTGGATTTTGAAGCATAAAGATTTTTCGCAAAACTGCTTGGCACTAAAATGAGGAGTCGCAGCAATTCTGGAGTTAAACTTGACAACTATGCGCGGATAGTTCATCAGACTATTCTGCGTCACCAAGTGAGTGTTTCATTTCTAACGTTACACTGACTGACTAAAGAGCTTGTTTTCACTAAACATGCCTTCATTCAATGAAGTTCTTATAAGTAGTATCACATTGTTGATGTTCTTTAGTTATTGGATCTGTATTTATGTACATTATATAAAAAAATATATCCCATTTTTGTGTTCTGTTAATAACAAACAACCAAACACTTTATAAAATGTATAATAAAATCTACATCATGTATTTCAGGGCCGAGTTTGACTAGGGTTTGGTGCAAAAATAGGGTCTGGAAAGTGACAATATCGACCAATTAGGCTACTCAAACTTGTAATTCTGTTAATTACTCATTTATTTATCTGTGCTAGTGTGCTTATTTATTTTCCATTTAATTCAAAACTCAGACTGAGTGTTTGACATAGGCTAAGTAAAACACATTATGTGATTTTACATGGTTACAAATAATACACCGTCCTTCATAAAGATAAAAAAAACCCCCATGAATATAAATTCCAGGGCAAAAATTTGTGAAATGTTAAGAAAGGTCAGCAAGATTGTAATTGTTTAAAAAAAGGCTCACCATTTATTTGATATAAATAAGGTAAAAATAGTGATAATGTGAAATATTATTGCTATATAAAATAACTTTTTTATATTTTAATATATTCTATTTAATTTATTCCTGTGATGGCAGAGCTGAATTTTAAGCATCATTACTCCAGTCTTCAGTGTTGCATGTTGCTTCAGAAATCATTATACAGTAATATTCTGATTTGCTGCTCAAGAAATCTTTCTTACTATTATCAATGTTGAAAACAGTGCTGCTTGATATTGTTGTCGAAACTGTGATAAAAAAAAAAAAAAAAATCAGGATTCTTTGATTAATAGAAAGATTGAAAGAACACCATATTTGAAATATATTTTTGTAACTTTAAATACGCCTTTACTGTCAATTTGATTTAATGCATAATTTCTGAATAAATGTATTAATTTACTTAATATCTTTCTTACTGATCCCTAACATTGAACAGTAGTCTACATAATATATAGTTTACCATATACTATGTATTTGTGTTATACTCTATGTGGTAAAGGTAATTCTTGCTTATTGATTAGTTGGATAGTGTGCAAACCGAGGGCAATGGCAGAGCAGATTTATCATGTAGTTATTAATCATTTTAACTAACTGTATTGGAAATTTGCAGGACCCTGTGACAGGCCTGTTACCAGCAAGCAAAGAGCAGCCTGATGCCTGGGTGAGGGACAATGTCTACAGCATCCTGTCTGTCTGGGCTCTTAGTTTGGCTTACAGGAAGAATGCAGACCGCGATGAAGACAAGGCTAAAGCCTACGAGCTTGAGCAGGTACAACCTGGGACGGGACATGTTTGTTTAGATTTTTTTTGTTTTATTAATCCATTGGAATTTTTAAGATATTTGTTCAGTAATCACATTTGTTCATTCACATTTTGTTCAACAAAACCAACAAACTCAATATGTTCGACTGCATGACAGTCTGTGATCACGCGAGCAAACTCTAGCAACCGTTGAATAATCTTCATTCGAATGATCTTAAATTAGACGCCACACCAAAATATTCACCTGTGGCTATTTTAGAGGCTATTTCTGTGCGTGTTTTTTGTGTGTTTTTTTTAAAGAATGGTCAGTTGTCTTTTCATGCCCCATGTGTGTATGTATCAGTGTACCTAAGCTGTCTCTTTACAGTGGGCTCAGAAGTGTCATGTTACTCTTGCCTGTGCTATTAAACGATGAGCCGAAAGGTCACAGTCGAGCCTGTTCCTTGTGTTGTTTTTGGAGGCAGTCTGTGTGCACTGATTTCTGTTTTTCTTCTTTCAGAGTGTGGTAAAATTAATGAGGGCACTTCTTCAATGCACCATGCGACAGGTACCATCAGCTCTTAACACTGACTGCAGTAATGGCAGCTGAAAACTCAATTTTCCACAAATGTGCAAAACATATAGTCTGTTGACTATAGGTAAAGTTGCACCTAGATGTCTACTAAGTCTCATTAGAGTATTAGTTGACTATAGTAGACTGTTAGGGTTAGGATTAGTTGAATAAATTGGCATGTACTTGCAAAGTAATTTATAGTCAGTTAATGTCTGTTGGGGAACACCGAAATAAAGTGTTAGCAGATTTTAAGCAGACAGTCTACTATTACTCTACTGAGAGTAAGCTGACATGTAAGTGCAACATTACTTATATAATCTCTGTTTGGGGACCATCAAAATAAAGTGTTACCTAATTTACAATATTAATGTTTGTATTGTATTTTTGATCTAATAAATGCTGCCTTGGTAAACATAAGGGACTTTTTTCAGAAACATAAAACAACTATTACAGACCCCAAATTTTTTGATTTGGGTCTACTTAAAGATGTAGACTCAAATATACAAATGCACGTACATAATTATGTATCATTATCTGTCAGTCTTGAAAGCACCCACTTAAGGGTCAAGATTAAATGTGCATAACATAAATGACCACTTGTCTGAAGTGTTCTCTCTTGTCCCCCCACAGCTGGACAAAGTGGAGAAGTTCAAATACAGTAAGAGCACTTTGGACAGCCTTCACGCCAAGTATAACACTCAGACCTGTGCCGCGGTGGTGGGTGACCGGGAATGGGGGCATCTCCAGCTCGACGCTACCTCCGTCTACTTGCTCTTCTTGGCTCAGATGACTGCCTCAGGTACTCCAGAGGAGAAATGTAGTGAATCACAAGTAATAAAATAACTTTCTTTATCATTATGAAAATCAACAACTAACATGGCTGTTAGTACTCACTAACAAGCTAACATATCGATACTGGTAAAGTTTAAAATATATTGAGTTCGGGTACGAGCTAGTAACATAAGGCAAAGCTAATAACAGGTTGCATTAATACACGTTTTCACAGGTGAATTTCGCGTAAGATTCATAACACATACGGTGTTTTGCATGTAAGAGTTTCCACAATGAAAGCACTGTTTGTTCTGATGAGGACTACACTCTGGAGACATCGACACCGGCTCAAGGACAGGTGGGCCGCTCCAGTAGCAGCAGGGTGGTAGCCATGGTGGCGCGGGACTGTCGCCCAGCCAATCATTTAATTCGTCCCGAATGGAATAATGAGCAGAGTTTATTTGCCTACAGACTCGATTTTTATAATCTCTTTTTCAGAGTACTTACAGTACATTTTAATTATACATTGATAAATAAAGACACTTTAAACAAATTTGGACCTAAACAAAAACTACCTACCATACCTTGTACATGTCTAACCTAAAACTACCTAGTACATGTCTAACTAGATTTACTGTTCATTGACAAAACAGCAGTGTGAGGAGAGTAAGAGTCTGATTGGCTGCGGTCAGTTGACTTCAGCCCAGCATTACCTTCTCCCACATATATACTTTGCTGTGTCTTATGTCCTTTTAGGGCTACATATAGTGTACACTCAGGACGAGGTGGATGTAGTCCAAAATCTGATGTTTTACATTGAAGCTGCTTACAAAGTGGCTGTAAGTCTCTCAGTATTCATCATTTAGGTCTTATATATGTTTTAGCTTGTGAGACGCTGTGTGTCTGTGACTGAAAGTTTTCTCCCATTACTGTTCAGGACTATGGGATGTGGGAGAGAGGAGACAAAACCAATCAGGGGATCCCTGAGCTCAATGCCAGCTCAATCGGGATGGCTAAAGTGAGTCTAACAAAACAAAATAAACAAATTTACTGTCCTTCTTTTTGTCTGTGTCTCTCTCTCTTGCTCTCTCTCCGTCTCTCACACACTCATTTCCACTTAATGTTGTCAGTCCTTTTTTGAGCAGCTGAGAACTCTCAGACGTGCATGGGGAGGGGTTCACACTGTGTGTTCATGAACACTGTCTATTAACGTCTCTCATGAACATAGCCCAATGTAACCTCTACGTGGCCTCTCTGGTATTAATGTTCCTTCCCAACTTACTCTGCAAGCTTGTGTCATTTCTATTTGTTCCTCTTGCGACACTTTGCTCTGAGAAGAATGGTCTGGTTGTTCTCTGTCAGAGAAGATGGTACCATTTTAAGGGCAAGGAACTAGCCCTTAACCTCATTTAATACAACACTCAAAAAAATTATATGTTGGCTTTAATTAATTTTATTTCATCAACAGGTTCCACATAACTGAATTACGTTAAACAAACATAATTTGTTCATGTAACTTCAACATCATGAAATTAAGTAATTTCAACCGACCCAATTTAAGTAGTCTCAGCGTGAAATTTTAAAGGCTTCCTGACATGATTCATTAATCCATAGTATTTCATTTATTTTAGTGACGCATAATTAAATTGATAGACTATAGCTAGCTATTTGCTAACAGTAGCACATATTAGCAATAGAAAATAGAAATAGAAAAAAACTAGCAATAGAAACTATTTTAATCATTCGACAACCAAACAAAATGTTCCACTCTTCTCCACAATGGTAAACCGCTGTAATTTAAATGGTTCTAGTAATTCTAATGTAATTTTACATTAAACACAATTACACACTATCAAGTCTTCGCCTTTTCCAAATTTCTCAAAAAAGATAAAATAACACTTAATTTTAACATTTATTCTCTCTTAATTCAACCATATGCAAAGCATGCAGAGAACTACTGTAACTAGCACCGCAAAGTTTCAGTTAATGCAACACAAATCAATCATGTAATCCAACACAAACGGATTAAGTAAACTTAAATTGTACATATATTTAGAAGCAGATTGAACACAATCAAATTAAGTTCTGGCAAAATGGCAGTTGGCACGCACTATACTGCCACCCTCTGGATGTACGCAAATTTTTACTCAACATAAATGGTTTGTGTTTAGACAACAGTGTTGGGAGTAACGCATTACAAAGTAATACATATACAGTAAATATTACTTTTTGCTGTAACGCAGTAGTGTAAGGCATTACTAATCAATTTTCAGTAATATTTTACTCGTTACAATGTTCAGTGAGGCTTGTATTACAGTTGTATTACAGTGTATTGTCTGCTTTTACTTCTTAAAGGCAACAGACTATGTGAAAAGTTTTAAAAAGCAGTCTTTTAGTGCCACAGTTCAGAGCGGTCGCGTCTATAACATTGTTTTTTCCTCATAAATGCGAACACGAAAACTAAAAATAAAATGAATATTTTAAGTTCTATGGAGATGGAGAGCCAACCTTCCTCATCCGATTTGCGCAGTGTAATTAACAGAATTACAAAAAATCGATTTTGCCTCCTATTTTTTTTGTCACGCATGAATGTGTGTCTTTTCCCTAATATTAAAAATAAAACAGACTGATATTTGTCTAATGTCTGGAGTCCTTTAAGGAAGTAGCCTATATACGTTTCAATACATGTATTTTCTTAGAATTTTTATTTCAAGTTTTGACTGCAAATGTCATCATGTCCATAATGCTGGACTTCCCCAATTTTAAATAATTTACCCTCAACTAGTTTTGTGGTGTCTACGTATTTTATAATGTTAACTTCAAATAATACTAATAGCCTAATTTATAGATAAGGCAGCATTGGATATGGACGGTAAGGAGAATAACGCTGGAGTTGGTAGAGGTTTGTCGCGATTCTGTAGGTTCGTTGATCTGAGTCGTGTGGCGAATCGTGATTTCCGTTTCATATTGCATATCGTTACAGCCCCAAAGTTGAGTTCTACTTAGTTATTTTGGTAAAAGTAACTAAAAAGTAATACATGAGTAATGTAACGCATTACAATTCTGGGACAGTAATATTGTAAGGTAATGAATTACTTTTAAATAACAGTAACAAGTAATACCTAATGTATTACAGTTTGGAAGTAACTTGCACAACACTGTTAGACAACACGTAAGGATTTTGTACTGTTAAGTTGAGACATAATTACAGAGAACTTAATACAAAAAAACACAATTATTATAAGTAAGCTAAATATAAATATATTATGTAAAGTGCACAACCTTCCTAGTTAACTTTTTTGAGTGAATGTACCCATTTTAATTCAGAAAAATAAGTATTAAAAATTAAATTGTGGCAACCTCAATGATAAAACACTCATCTCTGGCAGAGAAGGCTATCCCTAATTTGTAGTCTGTAGCCCTGAATTTCAATTCACAGTGAATAAATATAGGCTTTGTTCTGACTATTGAGTTGAGATTCTTGCTAGGACAAAATACTGTAACAGCCCATGAATGGACCCTTTGTAACTGCAGGCAGCACTTGAAGCCCTTGATGACTTGAATTTATTTGGGGCCAAAGGGGGACCTGACTCTGTGGTTCATGCCTTAGCAGATGATATCCAGCACTGTCAGGTGAGACTATAGATATTCCAGTGCTTTGGATTTCCCTATGTATTGTTTTTCAGCATCAGCATGCTTTATAAAATTATGATTACTGTCCTCCTACTACCATATATTTCTCTCAGTCCATTCTGAGCTCCTTGTTACCCAGAGCTTCGACATCTAAAGAGGTGGATGCTGGGCTCCTGTCCATCATTTCATATCCAGCCTTTGCTGTGGAAGACATGGAGTTAGTTAATATCACTAAAGAGGAAATCATCTCCAAGCTCCAGGTCAGATCTTGATCTCCGACATGAGGAACTTGTTTAACAGCCGTCTGTCTCTGACACTAGGGTGGTTTATTCCTTTTACTTGCATTTCTTGTCTGTAGGGAAGATATGGCTGCTGTCGTTTCCTTAGAGATGGCCACAAAACTCCTAAAGAGGTCAGTATATTCAACACACAGTTAAATCAGCTCACTTATAATAAAAATGTTCTATTCATAATTCAATGACCTACTTAATTGTGTTTTGTAAATATAATTAAACAAATATTTTGATGGCTGCAACACACTCAAAAAAAAGTTGAGACAGGTAAAATAAAAGTGAAAAGATTATAAAAAAAACAAAACCATCTATCAAACATGATATTGTGAAAAGATTCAGGAAATCCAGAGAAATCTCTGTACAGTAGGGCAAGGAAGGAATTTTCGAGCTGTCATGCTAATGTGTTAAATATTGCTCGGAAGCACTTTGAAAAACGTTCACTTTAACGCAATCTGCCGCTGCATCAAGAAAAGCAACTTAAATCTTTGTTATGCCAAATGAAAACAATACGTCAGTTCTTTGCAGAGATGCCACTGAGTCCTCTAGCCCCGAGATCATGTCAGACGGTCCAAAACACAGTGCAAATGTGTGCTGTGTTCTGATAAGTCCACATTTCAGCTTGTTTTTGAGAAAAACTGACATCAAGGTATCAGTTCCAAAGACAAAAGGGACCATCCAGACTTTCATCAGTGACAAGTGCAAAAGCAAACATACTGTATGTCATTGTATGGATGTGCATCAGTGCAAACGGCATGGGTGACTTGCATGTATGTGAAGGGACCACTGACTTAGAGGCATTGGGATTATACAGAGACATCAAGATGACATCTTTCTTGGGAAGTCCATGGTTATTAGGGCAGACAATGACAGGCCTCATTCTGCACATTCAACAACAGAGTGGTTTCGTAGACACTCTACACCTGCAGTCTAGATCTTGCTCTTATTGAAAATGTATAGCCCATCATGAAAAGAAGACAACGACAACCATGGATTGTTATGCAGCTGTCTTGTATTAGGCAAAAGTTCCTCTTTTATCTTAAATTTTCCTAATCTTCAATTTTTTATCTTCAATTATCTTCAATGCCCAAATGATTAAAAAGGTGATGCTGTGTTAAACATAGACACATAGACATTGCTGGCTGCGACACATTACAAAAGATTTGGGACATGTTTTTTTTACATTTACATTTACATAATACAATTAAGTTGGTCTGGGAAAAAATGGAAATCTTTTCTTTGTATTGTTGTCAGTTTTAGTAAAGGTTTAAAATAATTAATGAATCACAGATTCATGATTTTACTGCATTTTACAACATGTCCCAACTTTTCTGCAAATGGGGTTGTACAAATACTTTATAATATATATATATATATATATATATATATATATATTATAGCAGCAAATACATTAAATAATAGATTGAATATGAAGACTTATTACAGAAATGTAAATATGTAGCTGTGTAACTTTAGTCTTCTCTAAATATGCCTTAAATGAACTAAGTTGATCATAATTGTCAAATGCATGACCTTTTTTCCCAATAGGACCCCAACAGGCTGTACTATGAATCTGCGGAGCTGAAGCTTTTTGAAAACATTGAATGCGAGTGGCCACTTTTTTGGACCTACCTAATCTTGGATGGCATCTTCATCAACAGTCCAGAGCAGGTACCTACATTCATTATTTTTTAATCCATCTCATTCTTGTAATATAAAGGATTATAATCAAAATTTAAGGGTATTTCTACCCTACATTTCTACCAGCCAGGGTTTGCCAAACGAGAGCTAGGATTAGCACACAAAGCATTGAGTGCTACTGAATTGTTTGTCTATTCTTTAGTGCACTTTGTTTTCTAATCAAACCTATTACATGATATATTTTGCATAAGTTTGTTAATAATTGTCACTTGGCTAAATATTTAGCTAAAGATACTGAAATCACCAAAATACTAAGAATCAGTGGCAAGGGCTAGTGCAGATGCTAGTGTGATTTCAGACATAGTGAAGATACTGTTGCAGGAAGTTTAAAGTTACATTTAGTTAGTTAGTTATACTAGTAAAGGCTGGAATACTCTACACAACTTCAGTACAGATTTTTGCCCCAATTTGCAGTCTGAAGGAGTCAATGCTAGTTAGATCCAGTCTGCAGGTTTTGGGCAGTTGGAGTTGAAAGATTCGCAGGCAGCTGCGTAGTACAGTATGTGATGGTAGTATGTGATCCTCGGTCATTTAGTGTATGATGCACATTTTTGTAACCATTTACATTCACATTTAGAATGCCTAGTGTTTTAAAATCTGATGGTAAAAGTTGTGTTGTTTATTTCAAGTGGATTAGAGAGAATTCAGAAGGCTTCTGGCAGCAACTGTAAAGACTTTAGCAAAGGCAAAGCTTTAAGAGTGACTTTCTGGAGGTTAAAAATAAGTCAAACAAGATCATTTCTGTCCTCTCAGGTTCAGGAGTACCGAGAAGCTCTGGAAGGTATCATGATCAAACAGAAAGATGGTATACGGCTGCTGCCTGAGCTCTATAGTGTTCCTCCTGATAAGGTAAGACACTATTAAATTCATTTTTTTAAACAAAAAATGGAATATCAGTGAAATTTCACTTCATGTCAACTTAGAATTTCATGTCAAAATTCTGATGAAATTTGCTCTTTATACTTTTGATAACATAGTTTTTTTCCCCATTTTTTCAGGTGGATGAAGAGTATGTTAATCCTCACACAGTGGAGAGGATCCCATTGGGAAAGTGCCCTCTGAAGTGGGGCCAGTCCCTTTATGTCCTGGGCAACCTTTTGGCAGAGGTGAGAGGTTACAGGTCATGTCTTTGCTATACTTACAGGTCAAAGCTTTGTACCAAGCACTAGTTGCGTTAGACTTTCTCGTAAATATGTAATCTTAATCTATAATTATTCTTCATTTTAATTTCCATATTTTAATGTTGAGACATTTGATTGAATTAAAAAAATGTGAACTGAAAAAAACAAAAAAAACAATCATTAACTTAAAGGTTGAGTTTATAGAGTGCCGAAGTGATGACGTCACTTTGTAGGACAACTCGGAAGATAGCGGCGCATATGGGTTCCCTCGGTCGAAAAGCAATGCAATTTCCCCATAGACTTTTGGAAAATCGCAAAAAATAAGATCTGTGTTCAACAAAGGGTTGTGACCCTTACATGTTTTGTCTAGCAAGATAATCTTTATAAGTTAATCCAAAATGTATACATTTTGAAGCCTATATAAAGATTTAAAAAAACACAATCAGACACAATAAAGTTTAAAAAAACACAAGCAGGTTATTATAACTGTGTGTTCTATGTCATAGATCAAAACGTGAAAATATTTAGAGGCTTTGTTCACCACAGACCTTATTTCAGGCGATTTAGCAAAAACCCATTCAAAAATCCCATAGGCTTTAGAGCGAGGGAACCGTAGTGCTAAAATGCTAACTCACTTCCGCATTTTGGCCTACAGAGTGACGTCATAACTTCGGCACTCTATAGACTAGACCAGATTATGCAAATACAGCATGTCCTCCTTCTGCACCAGTGGCCACCAACTGGACAAGGGTGGGAATTACAATACAAGTTAGAGTAGATCACCCTCATAATCTGTCAAAATGACGGACCGCCTTCCAATATAAAAAAATAAAATAAAAAAATAATCAGTCAATGATGTAAAATATTCGGTTAACACAGTCTTTCGTATCAAGTTATATTTGGGGAAGTATGAAAAACACCTCTACCTTTCCTATCCTATCCTTTTCAGGGTTTTTTGGCTCCAGGAGAGATAGACCCTTTAAACCGCAGGTTCTCAACCATCCCTAAACCGGATGTTGTTGTACAAGGTATTTTTCAACATTTTTAACCAATAGCTGATGTGATGCATTGCATGGTTAAAATTCATCTGGATGTTTGCATTTTGTTCTGATAAGTGTCCATCCTTGCTGAGAATGAAGATATTAAGGCACTCCTGCAGAAGAATGGGATTGATGTGGAGACAGTGGCAGACATCCACCCCATCAGAGTGCAGCCATCTCGGGTTCTCAGCCACATTTATGCTAGACTAGGTAGGAAGAGGTACACCATAATAAAGTCTCACTTGATACTAGTATAAAGAAATACAAAAACACGCTATTGCTTTTGACAGTCAGCTATATTTTCAGTAGACAGACACAAATATTTGTTTCATGTAATTAGGGAGTGTGTGTGTTTGCCTTTCTCCAAGGGCGTAATGAGAGACTGGGGCTGACCGGCAGACCTTACCGTAGGATTGGCGTGTTGGGAACCTCCAAGCTTTACATCATCCGCAACACCATCTTTAGCTTCACACCTCAGGTTCTTCATAATGTGCTGAACTAGGCATGTTTGAGCCTTATGTTGACTTAGAGAGCCACTGCTTATCACTCAGCAGAAGTTAAATAAAAATAAGTTGGCGAGGCAGAAATTACTCACATAAAGCTTTTAAAATATACCCTAAATGTTCTCTCTTTCATTTCACATGATTTTACATTACTTCATGTCTCTGGGTTTGTCACGTTGCTGTACTGTAGTTCATAGATCATCAGCAGTTCTATCTGGCCCTGGACAACAAGATGATCGTGGAAATGTTGCGCACTGACCTGTCTTACTTGTCTTCTCGCTGGAGGATGACTGGGCGTCCTACCGTCACCTTTCCTGTTTCCCAGACCTTGCTTAGTGAGTAAAAACTAGTGCCTCTGATAATGTAGGGTCAACGAGAAAACAATATTAAATTTGAAGTGTGTAGGTTTTTCCTAATTTTTTGTGTGTAACTTCTTAGACCATGACCACACAGACTTGGAACCTGCTGTGCTGGCCACACTTAAGAAGCTTCAGGATGGCTACTTTGGAGGGGCAAGGTCAGATAATGAGGATGTAAATAAATATCATATCATCAACAATACACATTCAATGGCCCTCTCCGCTCACTTGCTGCTCTCAATTTTGCTAGGATCCAGACTGGAAAGTTATCTGAGTTTGTGACCACGTCTTGTTGTGCTCATCTGAGCTTCCTCGATAGTGGTAAGACACGCTCCAGTGTGGGCTGGGATGAAGATGATGATGTTGAGGACAGCTACTTTAGTGGTGCTGTGCATGACCTGAACTTCAGTGATGGTAAGGGGAAAGAATGAATATTCTGGCAAAGAGATTTTGTTTGAAATGGTCAGATTACTGATGTTGGTAATGTGAGTTGAAGTCCTTGATGTAGGGTTGTGATTTAAACAGCACACGTTGGTAAACTCTGTTCCTTTGTGTGCTATTGTTATGTCGTTCTGAGGACGTTCTGTCCTCATTTTACATTGATATTATGCCTAGGCTACATTTTAGCATAAATGTTCCCACATTTTATTTATTTTAAAGAGGTCATGATCTGGCTTTTTAAATTTGATTATATTGTTGTCTGAGGTCAACTTATGACATTCGCTTGGTTTTTGCATTCAAAAACATCTAAATGAATAAGTAATAAGCTATTTTGTACCCAAGTTGTGAGCCAACCTGAAAAACGCTTGGTTTTTATGGGAATCTCGCACTGAAGATTTGGAGGTAAACGCCCACTGCTGTGAGTGGATAACAGTTTTGCATATTATAATGAGTTTCAACTTACCTCGTCGATGCACTTGGGGGAAATTGTTTTGACATCGTCCAATGTTGTAAAATGGCAACCGGAATGATTCGACCCAGAGTCCGTGTGTTGCACCATTCCTGTCAGATCCAATATAGACGGCACAGCACCGTTCATTACTCTTAATTGGTCTGCAAATCCAGTCTTGTTTACAAAACAATCCTTAGGGAAATGAAGCGAACAGACGGACGATGTTTTACCTCATCAGCTGGAACGTCATTAAAAATATTCTGTATTGCTAGGTAGCTCGATCCGGATTGTCATAATGACTCAAGAGGTAGGCATCTATTTTATTTAGCTATGCGTGGATGCGCGAATCAGTGGGCGGGGCTAAACCTGCCACGTTGATCTTCTCCTGCGGGGGTGGTGTTTTATCCTCTTTGACGTCATAGTTCCCCACTTTTAAAAACGAGTCGTTTGCTGACCCTGGTGTCAATAAAAGCTTTTATTGGACTAACAAGGATGTTTTCAGTTCTGAAACTTACAGGATATTCTTATAATACGATGACCTCTTAGATGTCAAAAGCTCAAGGAAAATTTGATTTCTCAGTTTATCACCCCTTTAATCTTTTGAGTCTGATCTTTTGGGAGAGTTTGTGTAATGGATTTTAAGTACACTAAATGACCTTAACAGTATTTATAATGTAGAATTTGCTGGACGAAACATTTAAACATCTCTGACCTTCAACTCTTCTGGTTTACTTTGGCATCTTAGCCTTTTTTCTCCACCATCATTGCAAAATGTGTTATTTTGATGTTGATCATTTGCAGTGAGCACTTGCAGTGTGAAAACCGCATCATGTCTTTAAAGATTCTTGCATTGTTTATATTACTTTATTGTGATTTTTTTTCTCTTCTTTTCCAAATTCCTGTTAAAAATTAAATGGATGATTGATTTATAAAAAATCCCCCCGAATAATCTGTGTTCTCAAGCTTGAATGATTCTCCAAGGAATGCATTTACCCTTAAGGTGATGATACAGGATGATGTTCCTTGGGCACTTTCCCATTGAGAATGGGCAACAAATTTCTATCTGGATACTTTAGATCAGTCGTGGGCTCTGTCTCACCTGGTTGCCGTTGACGACAAAATTCGCCAGCAACATTAGTCAAAAAGTTGCCCCGTGTATCATCACGTTTAGACTGCAGGCTGTAATGTCACATAATGCATTGCAAACTGCTTTACTTGAGCATCTTGCTGCTCCACATCCAACCCAACAACCTCTCTTTCTCTCGTCTCTTTCTTTCTTATCCTGAGTTTTCTAACCCTTTCTTTCTCAGATACAGATGATCTAGCACAATACTTGGACCAGCTGTTAACTGCAACGGTGCCTCAGCGGGGACTCAGAGTCGAGGGAGAGGCGAAAGGACTGAGTCGCTTCAAGGCTGCAGCCATTAAGACACGTGAGATGGTGTCTCTTATGAACAAAGCAAAGGAGCTCCAAATCCACGGTGAGCTGAAATAATGAACTCTTACATGTTGAAGGGGAAGTTTTAGGGATGCAACAACCAACCAATAAGGCAAATAGTCAGCAATGAATCACAAAATTGATTAGTTGGGTCTTTTGTGCTCATAGAATCATTGAAGTAGCAAATATATTTTTTTACTTTGAAAAATAGCATTGCAAGATGCAGTGGAAAAAAGAGCAGGATGCATGAATGGGATGATGTTATATTAAAAGCTTAAAGGTGTGTAGTTTCACCTGACCAGGCTGCCACATAACTTGCTTCAAGAGCCTGGTCCTTTTTTACATGAATTCTATCATTGTATACTCGCCCTCATGTCATTCCAAACTTGTCAGCAAAAGATATATATATACTGTATTTATATATGAGATGTTTTTCAAAATATTGTCCTTTACTTTCCACAGAAGACAGAATATAATACAGGTTTGGAATGACATGAGCGTGATTAAATGATGACAGAATTGTAATTTTTGAGTGAACAAGCAACAGTTGAGGCAAAAAGAAAAAAAAAAACTGTTATTTGGAAGCAAATCTGTCAGGCATTTGTCTTACAAGGCAAAGAGTATACCATTTGCATGTCTACATTTCTGTTCAGTTTTGCCTTGTCTTTTTTTGTTCCTTGTCTGTTTTTCAGATGTGCACATGTATCTTCCCAATAAGCTTTTCCGCTCCCCTCAGCCTGCGCTTAATCTAAAAGATTTCCCGGGACCACGGACCAGTCATGTGTGTATATGCAGACTGACACACAAAGGATCTTTTAAAAATGCAAAACTGAGATGACAGAAAACACTTTAATATGTTTAATTGAACTTGGTAGAGTCCAGATGTGCCCTCTTATTCTAACCTGCCTCGGGACACTCGTGGCGGCATTGACTACAGTGGTCTAGTCCAAGTGCTTAAAGACACAGAGAGCCTTCATGATCAGGCAGACATCCTCTTTATCCTTTTCAAAGACAAGTAAGACCCTTGCCACATTTTAATCAGAGTTATGAGTGTGGACAAGAGTTGTTTTTATTTTGTATTCAATCTAATGTTTTGTGTGTTTTCTCACAGGGGAATGGATTGGGATACTCAGCTGCATGGGAACGGCACCACTGTTAAGAGTTTGCTTGTGGAGCTCTATGAGAAGGCAGGAGAATTACGCTGCTGGGATCTCATCCGTATGATTTCAGGCATGCTCCGCAAGAAAGTGGAGGAACTGGACTGGGTAAATACAAGCTTGTGTTAAAAGGAACTATAATACCGGCTATTAGCACTCTTTCTGTTAGATTGGCACTCTTACTTTACAGGATAAGATTATTTTTGTGAATTGTTCTGTATTTGCTTGATGGTCATGTTTGTAGGCTTGCTCAGATTTGCTGGCCCATCAGAAACACTTGACTGTTGGTTTACCGCCAGAGCCCAGAGAGAAGACTATCACTGCGTGAGTTTTCATATTACCAGCTCAGGTGACACTAAAATGCTACACAATATTGGTAGATTGTGTGTGTAATATGGATGTTTCTCTGCAGGCCTTTGCCTCTTGACCAACTTGCCTTACTTATTGATCAAGCCAGCGAGAACAACATCACCATCGCCATCCTCACACAGGTTACACGCAAAAACATATGTTGATTTTCCACTACTGTTCAAAAGTTTGTGGTCAGTAAGATTTTTTAAAGGAATTTCTATTCAGTAAGGATGCATTAAATTGATCAAAAGTGACACTAAAGATTTAAAATGTTACGAAATTTTTTTTCTATTCATTAAACAATTTTGAAAAACAATGGATCACATTTTCCACAAAAATATAAAGCAGATCAATTGTTTTCAACATTGGTAATAATAGGAATTGTTACTTGAGCACCAAATCCTCATATTAGAATGATTTCTGAAGTATCATGTGACTCTGATGACTGGAGTAATTCAGATTTGCCATCATATAAATAAATTTCATTTTAAAATATGTTCAAATATAAAAATATTTCACAATATTACTATTTAAACTTTATTTTTGATCAAATAAATGCTGCCTACAGTAAGTGAGCATAAGAGACTTGCAAGAAACAATAAAAATCCCCCAATATTTTAACCAATAGTGTATGTAAATATTTTAACCAAAAGCACACAGAACATTTTCACTTATTCTGTTGATTGTGGGGGGAAACTATTTGAACATGATAAATTGTGAGGTGATATAACTACTCTTATGTCAGTAGATGAAAGCATTATTAAATTAGCCAAAATATTTCATAATTCATGTTTTCAATGAAATTCTGGGTGCTGATTCCGTTCAGGCCTTGCTCATAAAATATTTTTTGAGGTTTGTTTTCAGTGTATATGTTTGTTTTTGTATATGTGTTAGGAGATCATAGTGTACCTCGCAATGATCATCAGAACGCAGCCCAGTTTGTTCAGTGAGATGTTTCGGCTGCGGATTGGCCTCATCATTCAGGTTATGGCAACTGAGCTGGCCCAATCTCTAAACTGCTCCGGTACTGCATTTATCATGTGTTCATAGTGCATTTTAGGAGGTTTGAGGATGTTTGTATAGTTTTTAATATATACTGTATATTATGTGTATTGAAGGTGAGGAGGCCACTGAGAGTCTGATGAAACTGAGTCCCTCTGAGTTGAAGAATCTTCTCCACCACATTCTGAGTGGCAAAGAATTTGGTGTTCAGAGAAGTGGCGAGTGACTTCATGAAAATAACAGTTTTCTGTACTATTGAGCTGGAAAATGTTAAATATATGTGTCAGTCAGTACATTTAGCAATGCATTTAGCATTCTCTGGTTGGTTTGGTTGTCTGAATGTGTGCATATTCTCTGTTCCGTTCGTTCAGTTGAGCCCGGCGCCAGTCCTGTCATCTCCATCCATGAGGTTGGCAATGTTGGTGCCACCAAGAGTGAGCGTGCTGGCATCAGCAAACTGAAGAGTGACATGAAGATGGTAGGTGACTGCTCATCCAGAACCAAAAACATTCAAGCCAGAAAGTACAAAAGCACAATTATAAGATATAAAAATTTAAACCATGTAAACACTATAGCTACTATGTCTTGTCTCTATATGTTTAATAGTGTTTAAATGTTTTCAGCTGGAAGATCACCGATTGTCATGGTCGATCCAAAGTAAGGTGATGTGTCTAATGAGCCGTGACTCAGTCTCATGTTATGTGGTCTAGTCTCAAATTAAGTTCAACAACTTAAAAATGTAAAGAGAAAACCTGACATCAGCTGCTCAATTTGGTTATGGGATGTGTTGGGAAATCCACTGTAATTTTAAATCTGGATATTGCATTAAAGAAAAATGTGCAGGTTTCACGGGGTCTGAAGGTGCATGGCATGGTGTTTAATTCTTTGGGTAATGTGAACATAATTGTGGAAGGAGGCTCAAAATAGTTTTGTCTTGTAGAAAGTTTGTAAAACTGTCCATCCCTGTGTCTGTCTTTTCTCTTTGTAGACGTTATCAGGTCAATCTTTCGACACTGGAAGTGAATGGACAATGGAGTCAGGGGTAAGTGCTTAGGACTTCAAAGCCATATTTACTTTTCCCTTTGATTTTTTGAAGGGTAAGATAAGGCTACAAAGAGTTGCAAAATGTGCAAATAGTCTGCCTGAAAAATAATTGAACTATTCGATGTGAACCCAGAAAAGAGTTTTCCTAAAGTTATCCTTTTATCCTAAACCCCAGAAAAGAGTTAGTATTTTTGCTCTTCTGAAGCAAAGTTTTGGTTAAAAGCCTGAAATAAGGTCTGTGGTTAACACAACTCAAGATATTTTTATGTTTTTTTTGAATGACATAAAGCACACCAGTTAAATCACCAGTTGAATAAGACTGTTACTACTGTGGTGTAGTTTGTTTAAAGCCTAACTTTAGCATTTTAATTTTGCAGATTGTATTTACGCTTCAGAATTCATTAAAGGTGTTTACATTTGTGAAGTTTATATTGATGAACAAAATGTATAAACGTTTGTTTTTTCACAGACCTTATTTCCTAAGTAATTTAATGGGAAAATCATGTGGTCTTTTTTGTTGGAGGGAACCAGGTTGATGCTTAGTTCTGGGTTGGCCTACAAAAAATGTCATCACTGCTTCACTCTGTCTTTTTAATAAACTAGATGTTCAACTTGTTACCACCACCTTTCTTTAATGATGTTCCTATATAACCGTATGCAAATACTTCTAACCACTCTATTAAACCAAGTCAAACTTGGTGTCTGTAAACCCCAGAATAATGAAGTCACATGCCTTCCTAATCACCAGATCAAAGTTTTGTGAAGTAGATTTTCATTTTATTTATCATGAAGAAACCATTTCTTCAATAATACAGTACATCATACCACTAACCAAGAAATTGGTCAAATTGTTGACCTCAGCAGAGGAGCCGGATGCCTTCGATTGATGGGCTTGACAGCTCTGTGAGTGTCGGGGCGTCCCGGGACAGTCGGCAGGGCCAGTGGCTGCGCAGAAGAAGGCTTGATGGTGCTCTCAACAGAGTTCCTGTAGGCTTCTATCAAAAAGTCTGGAAGATTCTACAGAAGGTTGGAAGAATTAAAGCTGTGTTTTTTTAATAACATGAAATAGTTGACCTTGATCATCCTCATTTTGCAATGTGGACGTAAGCTATTTTCTGTGATTTATGTGAGACCTAGAAAAACAACTAGTGCTGTAAATATAGGCTCTACAAATTAAGTGAGTTTATAATTACGACAATGCTTTAAAATAATATTGCAATATCATGCATCATAATGAGCTGCTTTGTACAGCTAAAAATAACTGGAAGCCGATGATGCTGGAAGCCTGGTACATTCAAATTACAAATGATCTTGTCTGCTCTAATGTTAAAAATAATGGATAGTTAAATATTTTAATGTAAAATAGTGAAATATATGAATTTTCTGTTTTCTCCCTGCAGTGTCATGGCCTTTCAATAGAAGGATATGTGCTCCCATCTTCTACTACAAGAGAGGTTTGGGCCCTTTTAAAAATCCTTTAACATGTTGCACTAATTGCTTTCTTAAACTTTGACTGCAAATTTCCTTCTCCACCACTCTCCCTCTGTCCAGATGACCCCAGGTGAGATTAAGTTTGCGGTACATGTAGAAAGGGTGCTGAACCGTGTCCCTCAGCCTGAATATAGGCAGCTGCTGGTGGAAGGGATCCTGGTACTTACGATGCTGGCTGATGTGGACATACAAAGCATTGGGAGCATCATCCACATAGAGAAGGTTGTTCACATCGCCAATGACATGTTCTTCAAGGACCAGGTATGGGTATTTAACAAAAAAAAGTATGGTATATATTATGGTACAGTATGTGTTATCAACAATGTATTATTAACAAATATTAAAAAAAATCTCTTCTCTCTCTGTCCTGCAGAAGGATCTAGGTGCAGAGGATAGTATTTTAGAAAAGGATCAGTCTACAGGCATCTGCCGGCTCCTATATGATACTGCACCCAGTGGCCGCTTTGGCACCATGACTTACCTCACTAAAGCTGTGGCTACCTACGTCCATGACTTTCTGCCTAGTGGCGCCTGTACCGTACAGTGATACCATGAAGTTTTTAAATACTGTAGTTTTTATTGTATAGTGAAAACACCTGTTTTAGAGCAGTTATTGAGATGTTTGTGTTCGGTGGATGATCAAAGAAAATATGTAACTGTTTTGAACAAGACTGAATAAACTTGTTGACCACATGCTTTGGAAGTTCAGTTTGATGGTGTTGTCTTGTCACAGTAGTCCTTTAATAGGTTCTCCATAGACCTTATAGTCAGGGTTGCACCAGATTTAATTTGTGACAGGAATGTAAATGAGCTAGTGAGGACAGTGTATGGGTAAAATAAATTAAGCAAAAATTGAAACAAATGCAGATTATTTAGCTGAGGAAAGTAAAACAAGTAGTGTATTTTGAAAATCATGTGATCTAGGATGTTTATAGTGCCTTTGTAAAGACTGTAGGTGTATCCCTTACAGCCTAATTTTCATCCATGTAAAATTTAATATGGTGTCTATCCTCCTGACTTAGGTCTATTCAGCATGAAACTCAGTTTTGTTCTTTTTAGTTTTTATTTGCAGGATAAAAATAAAGGTACTGCATAAAATATGATGAGTAGTGTGTTTACAAATTACAATCCACGACTAATGGGGAGGCGTGACTTGTTTATAGATGTGTTTTAGACTTTTTGGCATTTGTTGTCTTTACTGTCATTTTATGAGTAATAGTAATAGTAGATGTTTGTTTATACTTTTATACTTGAATAGAAGCCATTATGGGATAGTAACTTTTATTTATTTTGTTTAATATAATACATTACAACTATTGCATTTAATTAAAATTATTATTTATTGAATTATCCAGATATTTGTCAGTTTTTACTGTCCCAGCACGTTATCTTGACAAACATTACAGTAAATTGACAACAAATTCGGGCTTTTATTTTGAAATAACGGACGATCATATTGTTGTAACGTTCATTGTTGTTGTTGGAACATTCAGCCATAGCGCACCTGAGCAAGGCTCTCTGTCGATTTATGAGGAGCTTTGATTTTAATAGTTCGATTTTAAATGAGTGATAAAAGCGACAGTAATAATGACAAAAGCAAAAATCGCAGTGTGGTGTATGTTTACAGTCCGGAATACATCCAGACATGTGACTCGCTTTCTAAAGTGCCAAACCGGGTGAGATGAGCTGCACTTCTCACACTCCCAAACACAGCACACACATCTGTCTTCTGCCAGATTTATGCTTCATACTTCACAGCATTACAAACAGAGACATAGCTAAATAATTCAAATGGAATCGCGATTGACTTTGAACTAACGAAAAAAGTACCATGTTTTGGTCATCTTCCGTGGTAAATATTACTGTGGTGTTCTTAAATTACAGAACTTTGGAATGTAAATAACGTTACTAGTAACGTTAGCCTACATGAATGTGTTAATCAATTAGTTAAAAATATATATATGGAATATATAAAGACTACATGAATGTGTTAATCAATTAGTTAAATATATATGGAATATATAAAGACACATTCCTGAATTTCTTTACTATTTTCCTTCTCTCACAGGCGAGTATGGTGCATTCATTGATTGAGGCGTATGGCTTACTGAAATACATGAGGTGCAGTTTACATCGTTTTCTTTTAAATATGTGTTTTTTAAATACGTAACTAAATAATGTTAACTGATGTTTATGTTATTGAAACTGTTTTGTGTGGTTTTTAGGGTGGTAAAGCCACATATGGCTTCAATAGAGGAGATGGCCGTGTTTCACACAGACTCTTACTTGCAGCACCTGCACAAGATCAGTCAGGACGGGGACAATGATGACCCTCAGTCTGTTGACTTTGGACTGGGTGAGACCTGAATTCAGATGATCAGTCATCTTTTTTTATTTAGATGATAAAAACATTTAGCTGTTTCCAGCAGGTTTTGCTCTTCTGAGAAGACATTTCACCAGATGTTTGCTGAATTTTTTCCCACAAGAGCATTATTGAGATCAGGCACGGGCAGATTGGCCTCGCCTGGCTTTTGCACGACTTTTGGCATCTTCATAAACTTATTTTCATAACTTTTTTTTTTTTTTTTTTGTAAAGTTTTCAAACTTTTTGAATCCAAGGACCCTAATATATGATAACCCACTCCTAAAATATAAAGGCAACTATATATTTTCATGTGAAAAGACAATTATATTATTATACTATGTGATAAAATGTAATAATGTGAATATATAAGTTCAACATGGATTTTGCAAAGTTAAATAATTGGATTTTATATTTAAAACATTATCTGGAAAATATTTTCCCAGCAGTAATAAAATTTAAGTGGAGCGTATATATATATATTTTTTTTTTCTACCCATTTTAATGTTTATAAACCTAATGTGATATTTTCAGTTCAATTCAAATTCAAAAGCAAACTTCCATGTGGGCTGCAAGATTTAAAGTAATTGTAAAATAACTCATATAATATAATTATACACACACACACACAAGTAGCTTTGTCATCATTATACCAGAAAAGTCTCAGATTCAAGAACTACAGCCATAACCACAATTGTTTTTAATTACTCTAATTACTTACTAAACAATTACAATGTTTATCTTATAAAATTGAATACCGTTTTTTTTCTTACTAGAAAAACCTATTAACATATTTTAAAAAAAAATTCTCCCTCAAATTTTTCGCAGACCACCTAACACTTTCTCCCAGAGCCCAGTTTAAACCCCTCTGAATTAGAACTAGGTTAGTCAAACAAGCCAATGGTTTCCCCTGTGCTAGTGCATGCAATGCCCTCTTACTTACAGCAGCGGGCAGTATTATACTTGTATCTTGAATCTTGTTTAATTTTTGCACTGGATCACAGCCATGTGTAATTTAAATGCTTGACAAACTGACACTTCATACTAACCTCCAGGGTTAGAGAATAGTGTTATTGTTTTTGAGGGGGAAATAAAGCTCTTGCCAAAGGATCTATTTTAATGTAGTTCAGTGTTTATTGTTCTTTCTCACCCTCCCACTCTGTGACACAGTATCTTTCCTCTCAGTTTCCTCTCTACACCCCATCCCATTGTCTCTCCGTGTTATCAAACCCCGCTCTTGACGCTCTTTTTTTGTGTGGTGTTGTTCAGGTTATGACTGTCCGGTGGTGGAAGGTATTTTTGATTATGCGGCCTCCGTTGGAGGAGCCACTCTGACTGCTGCCCAGAATCTGCTGGATGGAAAGTGTGATGTGGCCATCAACTGGGCCGGAGGGTGGCATCACGCCAAGAAGTAATGCAGCACAACAGGCCTTTTGCCCACCCTCTTGTGTTTCACCTCCACATCAATCATTAAGATGCCTGTGTCATCTTTAGCATGCTTAAACCAAGTTCAAATTTTTATGTCACAGTTTGTTTGCTGAAGCTTTTTAAACGAGCTTAGTGTTTAGTTTTATTGTAAAATGTTTATTGTAGATGAATGTTTACACATGTGTACGACATTGTTCATCAGGTCACTGGAGCATCTGATTGAATATGTGTTGTTATGTAAGGGATGAGGCATCTGGGTTCTGTTATGTGAATGACGCTGTTCTTGGAATCCTCAAACTGCGGGAGAAGTATGAGAGGGTTCTCTATGTGGATGTGGACCTTCACCATGGCGATGGTAATAACACTTCCATAACAATAACCATAACAACCTGTTGTCGTTAATAGCATTTAACATCCTTCTTTTCCACAAATAATTCACAAATTGGCTTTAAATTTATATCTGAAGTCCAAATCCACGTTAATATCCAAGTGTGAATGTTAGATAGGTCGGTGATGAAAGATTTATTTTTTGGAAATTAGAAATTTGTATATTCAGAAATGCATACAAAAAAATGAAACTCATAAAGGATGAATATATCTCTTCTACGATTAGCATTTTTAAAATTTCTAAATAAAAAATCATTTGGAGTTTGATAGGGGCTTTTTTTTTTTTTTTTTTTTTTTTTTTTAGAAACCTCGTAGTCTGGCAAATTCTTTTTTTTTCTTTCTTTTTTTTACAGTACTGCTAATAAAGCTCAAAGTCATGTGTTGCAGTCAATGCAATATTCTAAAATAAATTAAATATAACCTGGTGTATTTTTTTTTTTTTTTAAAGGGTTAAATTATATCGTATTTTTAGAGACTTATTGAACTTAAGACTGTCTTTTGGGTTAGTTCACCCAAAAATTAAAATTCTGTCATTATTTACTTCATGTTGTTCCAACCCCGTAAGACTTTCGTTCATCTTCGGAACACAAATTAAGATTTTTGATGAAATCTTGGAGCTTTCTCACTCCTTCATAGTCTGCTGGGTAATTTCATCTGCCGGCCCAGAATAGTTAGTAAAGACATTGTTAAAATAGTCCAAGTGACTACAGTGGCTCAACCTTAAGTTTATCAAGTGATGACAATACTTTTTTGTGAGCAACCCCCCCAAAAAATAATGACTTTATTAAACAATTCATTTTCTTCTGTCTGACGTGTGTTCATGAGAGCGCCACGACGCATGTGCGAGAACTGAGAAGATGACGCAGATGGGTATTGATATAGTGTTTAAAATGGTTCTAAAGTGTGCATTTCCTGGATGTTCGAATCTTGAGAAACCAACAAGAAAATGTAAAAGTGCCTTACCAATGCTGCAAAATTAATGGCTTACCTTTTACACTTTTCCATCAAAGGATCGTGAGCGTATACATTGTGGCGCTCTCGTGAACTTACTCAGAGCCCCACACAGAAGAAAATGAATAGTTGAATGAAGTTGTTATTTATTTGTATTTTTTTAGCACAAAATTTATTCTCGTCGCTTGATAAACTTAAGGTTGATCCACAGTAGTCACTTGGACTATTTTAATGATGTTTTGACTAACTACCATTTCTGGGCCGGCAAATGAAATTACCCAGCAGCCTATGGAGGAGTGAGTTCCCAGATTTAATTAAAAATATCTTAATTTGTGTTCCGAAGATGAACGAAAGTCTCACGGGGTTGGAACAACATGAGTAAATACTGACATTTTTGGGTGAACTAACCCTTTAAGACAGTGTTAAGTTTAATAAGTCTTTAAAATATGATATAATTTGCGCCAGGTTATATTTCATTTCTTTTAGAATATTTAAATTTAATTGACCCAAATGTTTAGATAGTAGCAGGTCATATTCCTTGTTTGTATTCATCTGTTACCGGTTCTGTTTATTTCTCAATTAGAGCACAAATCCATCACTTCCTGAATGCTTTTCCTTGGACATGATTTAATATCCTTCCCATTAAGTAGACTTCGGCATTGTTTCCTCTCCAGGTGTGGAGGACGCTTTCAGCTTCACCTCTAAAGTCATGACAGTGTCTCTGCACAAGTTCTCTCCTGGCTTCTTCCCAGGTTAGTTCTGCATGCCTCTACGCCTCAGTGAAGACCAGCACGTCTTTTAATTCCCTTAATTGACAGTCATGTTTCAAGCCATGCCAGAGCTGGAGCTGCAGGCTCCACTCCAGCGCCCAGAGTCTGATTACCCAGCTGATAATGGAGACTGGAGCTCTGTGGCTTCTCGGAGACTCTGAGAGTCCCTTCACTAGTTTAACAATAGCACTTAGAAAGGTAACTGAGCTAATGCTCTATGAAGACAAGATATTTAATTATTGCAGGATAACTGAATTATTATTTACTTAATGAGTAAGTGTTGGCTTGTTTGGCTTGGCAAAACTTTGGCTTGGTTTTTCCATGCAGTTGCTCTTCACAAATATGACACATTCAAAACATTAATTCATATGTGGCCACACTTGGAATAGATTTTCTTAACATTAAATGAAATTATAAACTCTGCTCCAGATACTTGTAGTGGAAATCTGACTGAATTGAGTAAAACACAATAAAATTAGATTAACTGTCAAAACAACCCAAATGAATCTCTTTAACTAGCTAGCAATAGTGTACATACTTTTTTTAAAACATTCTACTAAAGCAAGTAGGAAGAGACTGATCACTTGCATTTCAACAGTAATTGCTCTTTGAGTAAAGCAGAGTCATACATGTTATACATTATTCATATACGTTAACGCATAGCAGATGCTCCGCTCTTCACCACAGTTGTAACCCCTGAAATCCAACCCTAAACATAACAACATTAAGCTCCTCCCCATTTTTCATCATCAAAACACATAAAATAACATTTAATTTCAACTGTCTCTCTCAGTTCAGTTATATGCATAGCATGCTGGGAACTGGAAGTCCCCTGCACAGTTTCAGCAATGGCATGGTAATAGCAATGGAATATTTTCATGCAGTCCTAACACAATTGGATTAAGCAAATGTCTGCTTTGCAAACTTCAATGAACTGCACACCATGAAATTACCTTGTGACAAAGTGTCCTATAATTCTAGTTAAGTGAATTAAGCAAGTAGCAAAAAAAACAACAACAAAAAAACATCTCTTTGAATATGTACTGTGCTTAAAAATGTATGTGCTTGATCTGAAAGTACAAAGTAAAAGTTTGGGGTCGTTGAGATATATCTTTTTAAGTTTATGCTCACCAAGGCTGCAAAAATACAGTAAAAACAGTAATATTGTAATATATTGCAATTAATAACTAAAATAAATGGTCTATTTTAAATCAACACTAAAGAACTTTTTTTTTTACCTTAATAATGTTTCCAAAATCGTTTCAGTGGTTCAAGTAGTCGTAACAGGATGAAAGGCACTTATGCCTTCGCTTTGCGGCCTTACATCAGATCGGGTAGCATTTCTGTAGTTTGAATGAGACATAAGAAAACTACAAATTTGACTTGCTCTACGGCAAGAGTTACAATATCTTTGTTTGTTTTTCTTCGTTTCTGATGTCGCAATACATCATACTTTCATAAGATCATGCAACATACTGTACCTTGTCTGTGGACTTCATTCCAAAGCCAGTGCTGGAAAAAAATGCGAGCGTGTGTGCGACAGTGTGCTGCGGTAGGTTACATTATTTACGACAGCGGTAATGGACAATTTTGCTTCCAACCTTTTGTGCGACCGAAGAGGAAAAGTTCTTTAGTTTTAAAATGTAATATATTCCTGTGATGGCAAAGATTGATGGCATCCCATTTACGACTGGTTTGAACACACACACACATCATATCTGACGTTTACGGAGTATTTGTGAATCAGGAGAAGAGTTTTCAGGAAGGTCTCTTAACGCGCAAATCACTCTCATATTTACTCGTATATTTACGAATGTTTCATGAATGAGACCCTTTGTCATGTTGGAAGACCCAGCCTCGACCCATCTTCAATGCTCTAACTGAGGGATGGAGGTTGTTCCTCAAAATCTCAGTGGGAGTGGGTGTACAATTTTGTCTCTAGTGTCTTTGGACAGCTCTTTTGTCTTGGCCATGTTAGTAGTTGGATTCTTACTGATTGTATGGGGTGGACAGGTGTACGACCTCAAACAGGTGCATCTAATTTAGGGTAATAAATGGAGTGGAGGTGGACATTTTAAAGGCAGACTAAGGGTGCTTCTCATTTCTTATTTGTGCATCCTCGTTTCCTTTCCTTGCTTCCTTTCCTTGCGTCTCAGCTCCACCCCCTGTAGGACGCGAGGGAAGGAAGCGAGGAAAGGAGAGGAGGACAGAGGAATCGAATAAAAGCTTTTTTATATACATTGGAATACTTGATCACTCGAGCGTCACTCCACAGTGTTCATCAGCAGCGCTAAAAGGATCTGCCCTTATGATGTTGAAGTTTGGTTATTTAATAAATTCATAATAAATAATAATAAAGATAGGCTATACTGTTGAAAAATCTGAGATGTGTGGTTTATAAAAACTGCAAAGGTAAAGTATAAATTAAAATGATTGTGACCGATGTGAAGGGGGAGGAGAATTGACACGTGCGTCACGTTTAGTGAATATAACAGTTCCGCGTAGGATGCACCTGTGTATCCTCGCTTATGACTCCTCAGGAAGCCT
Source organism: Pimephales promelas (assembly GCF_016745375.1). The sequence goes on from NW_024121147.1 coordinate 208,825, forward strand.
CCTATCTCCTCGATCCTCGACTCCTTACGGTGCAATTAGAGAATTGAGATGTCCTTCAAGATGGCTGAGCTCGATCGGTTTCCGGGTCATAGGAGGGAGGACGGAGGAGCGAGGAGACGAGGAGGGATATTGAGAAGCACCCTAAGTCTATGTTTACATGGAAACGATCCGAAGAGAAAACGCAAAAGTGGCATTGCGTTATCACTTTTTATTCTGCGTTTAGACAAGCGTTATGGGTGGGAAATCCGTGTGCATATGGTGACGCAAAAGTATGTGAAATTTGATGTAGTATGCACTCCAGGCGGCTAGGTGGCGATGTGAAGCACTGCCACACAACAACACTAAGTCCACGCGCCAGCGTACAACCTTCACTGTCTAGTAGATTTTTGCGTTTTTACCCTTTACATGGGAATGCGGCTGTGGAGCGTTTTTAAGATTTCCACTCTGGAGGGTGGTTTCACTTTTTTGCGTTTTTAAGCTCTAAAAACGCTGTCACCGTGTAAACGAAAGGCACATCCGATAAAATATTTTTACATTTTCACCCGCGAGCATTCTCGTGTAAACAGGGCCTAACAGGTCTTTGAGGGTCAGAATTCCAGCTGATAGACAGGTGTTCAAATACTTGCAGCTGTATCATACAAATAAATATTTATATATATTTATACAATATACATTTATTGTGATTTCTGGATTTTTGTTTTTTAGATTATGTCTCTCACAGTAGACATGCACCTACGATGACAATTTTAGATCCCTCCATGGTTTCTAAGTGGGAGAACTTGCAAAATAGCAGCGTCTTCAAATACTTATTTTCCTCACTGTGTATATATATTTACATACATACTGACCCCAAACTTTTGAACGGTCAATGTAAATTACGCAATATAAGTTTTGATATACACAAGTGATATGAATGACCAAAGAGATCAGCGTAAGGGCTATCATTATTATGTGTTTCAAAGGCACAGGTGATGTGACTGACACTGGGCTGGGTAAAGGACGCTGGTACGCTGTTAACGTCCCCTTTGAGGATGGCATACGTGATGATCGGTACTGCCAGACCTTCACCAGGTTTGTAAAGATCCATTAACTAGCCATCCAATCAAGTTTCTTGCAATGTTTTGTTTGTCCCTGTTGCTCATTGTTATTTAAACATAAGCATTATTCCTTTTTTTGTTTTTCTCTCAGTGTGATGCAGGAAGTAAAAGCTCTATTTAACCCTGAAGCAGTTGTGATGCAACTAGGAGCAGACACAATGGCGGGTGACCCCATGTGCTCCTTCAATATGACTCCCGTTGGAGTTGGAAAGTGTCTAAACTATATACTGGACTGGGAGTTACCCACTCTGCTGCTAGGAGGAGGTGTGCGTCATTGTTTTTGTTCAATTGTATTATGCCCTCAATCTCTTAAAGGGATAGTTCACCCAAAAATGAAAATTCTGTCCGTAATTACTCACCCTCATGTTGTTCCAAACCCTTAAGTCTTTTTTTTTTTTTTTCATTTTTGGAACACAAAATAAGATATTTATGACTAAATCTGAGAGCTGTTGGAACAACATGAGGGTGAGTAATTACTGACAGAATTTTTGGGTGAACTAACCCTTTAATGTTAGCAAACAATAGGATTGTGAGTGGTAATGTCTTTTTTTTTTAAATTTTCTTATAGATTTTAGATGCGATGTTAAAGAATTTAATAGTGACATTTGTTGGAAAACTACAGTAATGCGAACAATAATCGATTACAAAACCAAGGTTAATTTTCCTGAGGGGTGGTGAACAGTCTTACAAAAGTGAGAGCTTACAATAGCTACAGTAAACACTACATCAACACCAGTGTTGGCTAAAGTTCGTCAGCCTTCGAAAGGTCAAACAAATACATTTTGGTAACAGGGTAACAGCATTTTTTCGACAGCGACAGCACTGTCTTCTCTAATGAGGCTCAACCAGTTCCCCTTTTTTTGTTTATTCCGTGGGCGGGACAAAAACGCATTGTTGTCCAGACGAGTCGTTCGTTGTACAGTAGTTCTTGGAAAGTGTATTAGAGCTTCGTAACCTTGCAGATCTTTTTTTTTTTGCTCAAACAGCAACATTGCACTCTAACTAACATGAAGTTGAAAAAGTGAAAAAACATAATAGGACTCCTTTAATATCCAAAAACAAAAATTCTGTCATTAATTCATGACGTTCCAAACATAAACATATAAGACTTGCATTCATTTTTGAAAACAAATCCATATGAATCGAGCAGTTTCATTTGCGTATTAGGATGACCAGATTTAATTTAGTCTTCTATTCATGTCTTATGCAATGTTATATGTAAATAAAAGCCTAAATGAAATGTTTATTCTGTTTAACCACTCGATTCATAAGGATGCTTGTACTTTCTGAAGCATAATAAAGTTTGGTTGCGTAGACTTTCAGTCGATGGGCAAAGATGATGATAGAATATTAAATTATTTTCGTTTGTGTTTAGATCTCATTGGTTTTGTACGACAGGAGGATGAGTAAATGATGACAGAATTTATATTTTTGGGTTAACTGAATCGACAGACGTTGTCAGCAGTGTTGCCTCAGTTTATTCTTCCTCAATGTCTTAACACTGACAACTCCATCTTCTGTCATTGTTGCCAGCTTTCTGACTCGGCCAAAAAGTTTATTAGTGTGTTGTTACGGCCGGGTTGGGGTTGGGCTGAGAGAAGAAAGTGAACTTTTGTGATTTTAGCCCATTTTGAAATGAGCTCTAAGCTGCAGACCTGCCTAGCCAAGCTAGATGAAAGGTAGTAATTACACTTAGTACAATGAAGCCCTTTTGCTGACTTCAATCTCGCTTCTCTCTCTCTCCTTCGCTCTCTGCCTATACAAATCTGCCTCTCTCAGGCGGCTATAACCTTGCCAATACTGCCCGCTGCTGGACCTACCTAACGGGGACCGTCCTAGGACAGACTCTGTCTTCTGAGATCCCAGACCATGAGGTGAGACCCTGTTCCCTCTCTTCTTTCAGCAGCTGTCTAAAATCCCTGTCTCTCCTCCTCTTCCTCTTCCATTCCTGCTGAGTCACCCAGTCTAATCAAATATGTCCAAGCACCTCTCAATAACCGGGTTTGTTTTCATGAAGCGGGGGGGTTGTGCATGTGCACACCAGTGAAGGGGTCTTAACAATACTACTCTGTCCCTACCAGTTGACTGAGAGGGACTTGTGCTTTTCTCTCCTCAACTGTTTATTCCCCCTCTCTCCTCTTTCTCTTTCCTTAGAGAAAGAGAGTGTGTGTACCCAATTCTGAGTGAGTCTTTTTAAGGGCTTTTTCATTCCTTTTTGAGGAGCTTCTTAGGAGAGATGAAGGGCTGGAAAGGCCTTCTGGTTGGTCCGAGAGAGTTTGATATCTCTCTTTCTTCTGACTCACAAAGAAGGTCTTTTAATGTTTATAGAGAGCGCTTTCATGGTCACTGCTATAAAAGATTCCCTTGTTTCCTCTTACATGACCTCCTGCATCATGTTGACCTTTGACCTCTCCACAGGACACGCAAACCAAAATAAGGCTGTGTAGATTGGGGTGGGCGATATACCGGTAGACACGATTAACCGGTAGAGATTTTGGACTCAATCGATTTTGGACTCAATCGTCTCAATGTTACGCTCCTGTAATGTTGCAGTGCTTCACGGTCAACGAAGCTTATCGCTTACATGCATTTTAAAGTGATTTTAAACTGTTGAAGTGTAATTTGCGGCAAAAGAGAATTCATTTCAGTATATGCACACACTATCTATGAGTGAGACTGTTTCTCAGCACTGACATGAAGCTGCTGCTGATAGAGCACTTGAGAACTGAACTGAGTGGTTTTTGCCACCTAATTGGGTTTGAACAGATAAATACACATACCCATGTGTAAAAGTGACCATGTATTTGCAAGTAAACAGTCATTTTCTCTTAAGTGCAGTTGGTTTTAAAGGGTCACCCAAAAATGTAAATTCTGTCATTAATTACTCACCATCATGTCGTTCCAAACCTGTAAGGCTTTAGTTTATCTTCAGAACACAAATTAAGATATTTTTGATTAAATACTTTTTGTGCACCCGGACCCCAAAATCAGAACCGTTGCTACATCAGAATGCCGTCTCACTATTGGTGCTATATTGATGCGCATGTCACGTGAGCGTCAGTCAATAGTCGGCCAATAATTCTGGCATTGCCACTGTACGGCTTTTAGTAGGCAGATAGCGTAGGAGATCTGACAAAGAGAAGAAATTGTTGAATAAAGTCATTATTTTGGGGTTTTTTTTTGTGCACAAAAAATATTCATAACATTTAATTTAAACCACTGTAGTCATATGGACTACTTTAACAATTTCTTTACCTTTCTGGGCATTGATGTTGCTGTCTATCATGGTGGGAACAGAAAGCTCTCATATTTCATCAAAAATATCTTAATTTGTGTTCCGAAGATGAACGAAGGTCTTACTAGTTTGGAATGATACGAGGGTGAATAATTAATGACAGAATTTTCATTTTTGGGTGAACTAACCCTTAAAAGTGAGAGCATCATTTTTTTTCACAGTGAAACACTATGCAGTGTTTTTTTTTTAAATATTTAATTTACACATTTTATGTAGTATTTCTATTGCTTGAAGTTAGGTCTAATTAATTTGTGTCTTGTTTTATTGTAGTTTGTTTTGTCTGCTCTTTCTTTCTCAGTTTACTTGTCTTCAGTAAGCTTGAGAGGTTTGAGAGTTTTTTTTAGGCTAGTGTTAGTTTTTTTATATTGAAAATAGTGATATGAATTTTGATATTTCAGTGGGATTAAAATTGATATCATAACCCAATTTAAGGCAAACATAACTATATAATGATATATATATATATATATATATATATATAATTATGATATAGGTAATATTTATGATATAGGTATTTTGGTAATTTCACCCACTACAGGTGTAGATAATTGTCAGGGTGTTTGTTAATGACAGTGATGGTCGTGATGATAAGACAAAATAAGAGATAAAGAGATTTGAGCTTTCTGGAATACTTTATTCAGATTGATAAATAAGGGATTTTCTTTCTCCTGTTGGCTACAAAACACATTAAACTGTAATGATGGCAAATCTGTAATATAGTAACTTAACCATTTAGTTCTAGCAGTTCTAATTCTAAACTTTTTGAATCATTTATTATGTTTAACTAGTGCCATTTTTTGGAAGGCTCTTAAATCCATGAAGTGGACTTCACTTATACTATTCACCATTCAGAGGCCAGGGGTCAGTAATTGTTTTTATTTATGTATGCTTCTTACCATAGTAGACAATGCTTACCAAGGCTCCATTTATTTGATAAAAAAAATACAGTTTCTTACCTGTACAGGTATGTTTTCTATTTGAATATATTTTAAATATTATTTTTTTTACTCCTGTGATGCAAAGCTGAATTTTCAGCATAATTTCTCCAGTCTTCAGTGTCACACGGTCCTTCAGAAATCATTCTGATTTGATGATCAACCTTCCTTATTATCTTCACAACTGAAAATCAATAAATTTATAAGTGTTTTACTTCCACGTTTAATTCAAGTTGGAATGCATCGCTGCTGAATAAAAGTATTAATAAAAAAAAAAATATTACTGACCCTAAACTTTTGAACAGTGTATATTTTTCCATCTACTGCATTTGATTGATTGATTGATTGATTAACACATGCTAAAATGTACATTAAAAACCTATATGTAATATGATTTTATAAGCTACTTTACAACCTTTGAAATCCTTTTAGGGACATGGTCCGAACATGGTGATTTGGAGTTGAAGTCTGTTTGTCAGTGTTGTCCATATTGTCCATGTTGTCCTATAGTCCAATGTGACTTTTATTGAAAATTGTGCGCTAGTCCTCTTAGAAGAATGCTTGTCCATTCATGGGATGAACACAGTTCATCTCAAATAATTAGTTTGATCAGTAACTTACAAAAAGTACATTAGAGGACTTTTGTTTTCAAAATTGCTGGCATATAAAACAGTAATCCATTCTATATGAAATTGAAAAATGGGCACTAACTCTGTATCCTGGCATTTTCACACTTTCAAGGTAAATTTTCACCCCAATAGTTTTAAAAAACATTTTGTAATTTAAAACTTTTGTCATTTTAGATTTCAGCACATTGTAGTGTACCTTGTGTATTCTATTCTATTCTATTATTATATTATTATATTATTATTCACTATAATTTTATAATCATTTATTTGGTCCCTAATAAGTTGACAGTTTTAGGACTGCCACTCGTTCTCCCCCTTTCTCATTCCTCTTTCTCTATAGCTTCTCTTCTGTTATTGTTCCTTCCATCGGCTTTTCAAAGCATGAAACTCTCTTCTCCCCTCTTAGAGAGAGGAACCCCCATCTCCTCACCAGCACTATTATTGTGTGTCCATCCCAGCCAAACAAAACACTATTTAACTGTAGTGTGAGTCCATAAAGACAAAGAAGGTAGAGGGGGAGAGAGAGTGCGATAAGGCTGTTAAAAGACAGAGAGGCATCCACCAATGGGGGTATAAAAAAGATAGAAGAGTATTGCAGCATAGAAGAAGCTGGGAAAGGAGAGGTGGAACAAGAAGCACTTTGTACCTGTGCAATCTCGCTCTCTCTCCTCGAGCCGGTCCAGCTGCTGAGACTCAGAGGCGGCTCAGTCTGGGTCTGCCCTGCCAGGACTCCAAACAATGAAGACAGACTGGAGTGGAGGCATACAACGAGCTCATTCAGGCCCTGTCACTGACATAGAGAGATGAAAAAGTGAGGCTAATATAGACAGTCCTCTCACAAGGGAGAGACCCAGAAAAAAAAAAAAAACGCAGGGCCTTTTATTTAGACCTGAATTGTTTCTCTTTAAGAAGCTGATGAATTGGAAAAGCTTGGTCCAAGACAGCCCTGATATTGGTCTAACTAAACTCCATTGTTGGCATTATAGGCAGCATCTTCTGTGACAGCTGTGTGTCAATCCAGTTTTTTTTTGTTTTTTTTTGTCAACACATTTGCACCAACAAATTGTCTCTCTTCAGTGTCTAAATTTGACCATGGCACGAGACTAAACCTAGGGAATATATAGCTGATTGAGATGTTGTGATGATCTCTAGATAATCATACTCTTTATTGTATTTCATTTTTAAATAGAATAGAAATTTAGCTATAGATTTAGTGAAGTTTTCACCTTTTAGATCTCCATACATTGTGAGAGAAAAGTGCCTGAGATTTGTGACTTGTGGAATTATATTTGTCACTGATGAAGTATGTAATTGAAGTTGTTGTGTAAAGGTGAAGTGTGTAATTTTTGTGCCACTAATGACACCAAATAGAATTCCTGAGAGGATTGTCACACACTTCTTTTGCCCTAATTTCACAGCATTGATTGCGGTAGAATTAGGCACACACTGCCATTCAGAAGTTTGGGATCGGTCAGATTCTTTGTGTTTTTAAAAGAAATCTCTTCTGCTCACCAAGGCACCATTTATTTCATTAAAAATACAAAATATTTTTGTATTTGTACAGTTAAACAGTAATATTATCAAATATTATGACAGTTTAAAATAACTGTTTTTTTTCAGCATAATTACTCAAGTATTCAGTGTCACATGATCCTTCTGAAATCATTCTAAAATGCAAATTTAATGCTCAAAAAATGCATTATTGTTATCAATGTTAAAACAGTTGTGTAATTTTTTTTTCACGATTCCTTGAAGAATGGAAAGTAAAATAAATCTTTTGTAACATTATTAATTTCTTTACTGTAACCCGATCAATTTAACTCATCCTTGATGAAAGTATGAGTTTTTTTTCTCCCAAAAAATAAAATACTATACTGACCCCAAACTTTTGAACGATAGTGTTCAATGTTACAAAAGCTTTCTATTTCTGAAAAATGCTGTTTCTTTTTAGCTTTCTATTCATCATATAATCCTAAAATAAAAATTTAAATAACTGTTTTCAACATTGATAATAATGAGAAATGTTTCTTGAGTATCAAATCACCATATTAGAATGATTTCTGAAGGATCATGTGACACTGAAGCCTGGATTTTTTGCTTTGCAGGAATAAATTAGAGGAATAAATTAGACTTTAATATATATTCACATAGAAAACAGCTGTTTTAAATGCTAATATTTCACAATATTACTGTTTTATTTTTTTTAAATCGAGCGAGCAGTGAGCAGAAGAGACTTCTTTTAAAAACTTTAAAAAATCTTACCTATCCAAAACTTTTGAATGGCAATGTATAAAATTGCTGAAACTTTATCATGGTATGTTATGACTGTACTAAATTACATTACAGATTCAGGTTAAGAAGATAAACTTAAACACTGTTATCCTCTTTATAACAAGTTTAATAACCTTTTCAAAACCCCCAAATCTTAAACCCATCTTAAACATGTAAATACAATAACACAAGAATACACAATAAAACTGCATCAAGTAAATGTTTCAAACAGATTAAAGTCCAAAAGAACCACTATAAAGAACAACAATTAAACCAGTATCTAGACCTCTTTCTTGGGCTGGCACATTTAAGTCCAGAATAAAAAGTAAAAATAATGTTAGGCAATACATATTCAATTTTATTGGTGTTTGTGGTTGTTTGATAAGGACCATCACAAAAAAACGTGGCTGTTTGAAATATGTAAATACTGTTTGACTTCCTTCTCCGTGTCAGGGGCATGTCATGTCAGAAACAGGAAAACTTTGTTTTCTGTGCTTACTGTGATATTTCTGTTTTTCTGTAAGCACCACCTACTGTCAGAGAGTGAATTTAGATTTAATCCCTATTATGCAGCATTTACAGAGTGTTGTAATTTTTACAAATTTAATGCAAATAATGAAGCTAACGTGTGTTCTATAAATCCAAAAAAATTGTACTTGAATTGTATTTTGAAGTGCTCATGATATCAATACTGTACTCCTGAATAGTTTATAATTGTCTCTATATAATTAAAAGTGATGGAAGAAAGTATTATAACATAAAATTTGCACATCTCACCTTAATAGGTGAACCCAATGTTGCAGACTTTCTCAGTAAGCTCTTTTTTTTATTTTTATCTAAGAAAGACAAAGCTGAAAACAGAATAAAGATTGAACAGTTGGCATCTTGGCATAGTTCTTTACTGGCAGCATCAAAATAGCTGCATTATATAAACCGTTAAAGGGATAGTTCCCTCAAAAATAAAAATTCTGTCATTTCTGTCACATTGTTCCAATACATGTATGACTTTCCAATGGAACATAAAATATATTTTGAGAAAATGCTTCTTTTTTTCATACAAATGAAAGTAAATGGTCACTAAAATGATATGAGTGTGAGTACATTTTTGGGTGAACTATCCTTTTTACATTATCGGTACTGGTTAACAGTAAAGGAAAGGGTTAAATCTGCAAAACGTCCCTGTTGATGGCCAGTTTGGCTAGACTGGAAACTTGTAGCTTTGTTCTGGTCAAATCTTATCAGCGAGTGGTAGGAAATTTGCTATGTTTTTGTTTGAATGCTGTCAGGGACTCTGCTCGGCTTGCGGGTGGAAACAGCCCTCACCGCTCTGTGGCCAGTCAACATCTGTACATCCTCTCCTTTTTAAAAACTTCTTTTCACTTGTTTCTGGCAAGCTATTTTCAGCACAGCCCAGTGAAATAACAAACATCCAGAGCTCTGTTTCCCCCCTGCAGTCAGATAGACATTTGTCTCTCTCTCTCCCTCTCTTCTCTCTCTCTCGTTCTTTCATTGAACTTGATTTCACTGAAACATTTAGAGTGTGGTTACAATAAATGGACAGTCTGCATCATTTCCCTCAATTGTACAAGCAGTATCTCTTACAGACAAAATTCAGCATACCAGCGTATGACCGAGTGACCGAAGTACTCCACCCATGATCTCAAACACTTATCCAAAGAGTTTACAGGTTCATACACAGGTGTGTTGTTAACTCTTGAGCTCAGCCAACACACACAATCATAAGATGACTGCTCTGGTGGTTACGCTAGTCAAACAGTGCTAAAGGGATTGTAAGGTCTTCTGTCTTGTCTGAATAACTTGAGGAGGGGGTAAAGACCCCATTGGGCAGAGCAGGGACAGACAGCGCAGACCCTTTAGAGGAGCTGTGAGTGAATTGAGAAAAGTAAAGATGTGTTAATGTGGAACCGTTTTATAAAAGCAAGCTCCGCATGCAAATTGATTTGTATGGAGGTATAATAATGCACAGCTGGATAGTTCGCCATCACAGTTCAGCTGGTTTCTCAAGTTGTGATGTCACTACCTTTTGTGAAATGTTTCTTCATAACGTACACATGCTCTTATTGGCTGCCAACTTTTTCATACCGAGTTCAACAGGATGCTGTGAGTGCCAGTAGTGTTATGTTTGCATTGTCTGTAGTTTTGCCCTTTGAACCAGGTCTTGTACTTCACTGTAAAGTGCTAGACAGACTGGCTTGGCTTGGCTCATTACCGCCTGCACGTACTGTCTGTTTTAGAAGGGAAGCGTTTCAGACAGTGCAGATGCTGTATGTCCACCCATGTTATTTACTTGAGATAATAATAAAATACACCCACTGTTCAGTGCTAATGACAGCTTATGATTTCATAATACTTACTATATATAGTGTTACTTTACGTCTCTAGTCTCATCTATCTCGAACAAAACGTGTGATGCCACAACATTAACAATCAGTGTGGCCTCTATATCTCCTCCTGTGGGTGGGACTTTTTGTGCCGTTGCGTCTGGGAAGTAGCTGGCTCCCAATATCCCGGAGTGGAATAAATGCTGGAAATGAGCTTTGGGGAAGTCCATAATGGAGGTTGGGTGGTGTTGATGGTTAAGTGGTCAAAGTTCAAAAGGTCAGGAGATGAAACCTAAACTCACCTTTATGATGAGCCACTCGAGGAGACAATGAAGTGCCGGTTATATTTTGACTCTGAGGATATCATTCTGTCTGCTGTTATGGATGGAGTTATTGACCTTTTTATGTTATGTCTAATTTGTCTAACTCTACTTTGCAGTTTGTCATGTATTGTTTAAATAAGTACATTTTTTTGAATGTGAGATTTTTTTTTTTCTCAATCAGTTACCCTCATGTCATTTCAAACCCTTAAGACTTTTGTTCATATTTTATTTATTTATTTTAATTTCATTTTGTTGACGATAAACAAACCAGAATGAGAACATGAAAACACATCAACTCCCCACCTTCCAAACCCTCCCTATTTGCAATGGCTATGCATAATGGATGCATAAGTTAACAAAAACAAAGCCACGGGAATGATAAAACATGATTAATTTTCCATTACACGAGAGTAGATGTTAAAACTTCACGCTGATTTGTACTCGGCTTTCGCTAAGCAAAACTAAGACGTAGCTTTACAGTAAACTATGCTTCTCCATCCATTTACGCTTCTTTCCATATGGTGGTGTGACTCCCCTTGTGTACTTGATGCTTCAGCACACGCGACGACTGCAACTACAGGACGACAACCGTCTGGATTGAGCCGAGTAGGGGACATCTCTAGGGTCTTCAAGTGGGCACCTTCCATCCTCAGTGTTTCGTTGACTAGCCCACGACACCTCAAGAGGGCTCGACAGTGACTCTGGTGTCCCAGAGTCACCCCCCTCTGTCCCCCACTCAACTCAGCCCAGCTTACTGACCTCTACATCCATCCTGCTGCAGAAACCTAATCACAATCTACCCGTTTGACTAAGGCTGTCGAGCTGCACTGGTGCGTTATAATGCAGTTTCAGTGGCAACGGTTCTGTATGGCATACCACCTACCGCAAAACACAATATCTGGCCAACCACCCATCATTCACGCAATATCCACAGGAATGTATAAAACAACAAAAAAACAACAGACTCTTCAAGTTTTCCAGAATTCTACGAAACCGTAGCATGGCGGCCTGTACACAGCCAGCTAGAATCTTTCCGTCTCAACCACAGCCAGTTGCTGCTCCTTTCTGCTGCTTCAGATAAGTTCTTTACCGTGCGACACAACTCTTGGCCACTGAATCCGATGTCTCTGAGGAACCGGGTTGTACAGTGTGCCACAAAACCTTGACAATCCACTTCCACTGGATAAACCTGGACTCTCCATCCTTGCTGCTCTGCCTCAGTGGCCAGATGAGCATACTGCAATTTCTTCCCCTCATGTGCCTCATCTACATCAGTTGAACAATGCGTGTTGATCCAGACCACAAAACAATATCTGTTCGTAAGTTAGTGGTAGCAATCTCAGGTGGAAAAATTAGCCGTTGATCAAGGTCAGCCAGCAGCTTCCAGTTGCGAGAATTGGTGTTAACAACTTTTCTTGGTGGTTGCTCGCCTGGGCGGAGGAATATTGTTTTCTGCGTATAATGCTTTGCTAGACAAAGCGGCAACTTATTGGTCATACTACGCTCGCCTTCCAATGCTAAAGCCAGACATCGCAATACTTGGTCATGGCGCCAAATGTGAACCGACCTTGGCTAAGAGCTACCTTACATCCTGTCAGAATGTGCCTGAATGTGGCAGGTGATGAACACAAAGGACAAGAGGGATCCTCTCCTACCTAAAGGTTTAGGTTCTGCGGTGATGGGAGAACATCATAAATTAGGGTATTCAGTATAAGTCCTTATTGCGCAATATACTTGGAGATCTTCTCTTCGGCTATAGTCCATATTTTTATTGTAGAAATTTGTGCCGAGTTCACCCGAGCTGTGGATATTTCCAACATTATAATGTCCTGAAGTTGAATCAGCCACATGGATGTATCAGTGTATATACAGTGTTGTTGAGCTATCAGTTTTTGCAGATGTGAAACCGGCCAGCCAGACAATTTTTTGCAGTTTAGAGAAATCGAACTGAGGATCACCATTCAGTAATAATACAGACAGGATCACCGGTATAGGATATTCAATGATTTTCGATAAGGTAGCACATACCTCATTCCAAATCTTTTTTACCTTTTCACATTCCCCCACATCATATGGAAAAGGGATCCAAGTTGTTGGTCAGGACATTTATCACAGAAGGGTCTACAGGAGGAGTCAATACAAATTTTTGAAACATGGATGATGACATTTCTGTCCCTCTACTGAATGCCATTTTTTTTTTAAAACTTTGATGCTTCAGAAAGTTAAAATAAAGACGTTGTAAACCTATTCCAAATGAACCAAGAATTTTCTGAAGAAACACTTAGGCTTTTATTCACATATAAACATGGATCACGCACATACATAGAGCACATCAAATACGGTAAAAGGAAGCTGAACCTGTACTTGCTTGACACATGAGAACAAACCTAATTGGTTCTCACATGTCAAGCACGTTTGAGCATCCTTGGATTAAACCACTCGATTCATATGGATAATATTATTACAATGTCTTTTTGAAACATCAGAGTTGTGGTGGAATTGACTTTCAATGGAGGGACAGAAATCTCTCAGGTTTCATGAAAATATCTCCATTTGTGTTTCAAAGATTAACTAAACTCTTATGGGTTGTGTTTGGAACAATATGAAGGTGAATTATTGATGACAGAATTTAAATTTTTGGGTGAGCTAACCCTTTAAATAAAAAAGTTCCAATGTTATCCTAATGTGGTCCAAACCAAACAGAGATGTGGACACTGCTGTTTCAGATTAAGTGGAGTTCATGGGAAAACAAGTGGCACACTGTGGTGTCCTGTGTGTGGGAATGCTTACTAAAAGCATTGTAACAAATTCTGTATGCACACATCAAAATATACTGTAGGCCAAAGAGCTCGCATCAGTTTATTATACAGATGCCACAAATAGACTAAAGTGCAATGTGCAGCACAACGTTTTTGGGTTCAACCCTTCATTATTGCCTTGTGCTTCCAAGCATCCACCTGCACAAATGTACAAGCTTATTACCGTAATCATTATAATACATCGCAGACGGACTTCGCCACAAACATTACAACTACACGAAAATACACACATACATTCACATTCATTCATTAAACAAGCATTTAAAAATTCTAAAAGCTTAACCATAGAAATTCTTGTTAGACATTGATTAATCTCATAATTTAAAACTCAATTTAAGTGTTAATTTTCTATATTAATCTCAATAAGTGTTTTATCACAACAGAAATTTCCAATACCACTTGATTAAACACTGACCATAGACTGTAAAAAATATGGACAAAGCGTCTGTGCCGTCACCCATAGACTCTCTGAAGAACGGGTTTGAGGCTGTTTATGGGGGGTATGGGTGGCGCCATACTGGAAAACCTTGGGAAATACAAAATACAAATGTTCAGAAAGGATACAGAGGTGGTATGATGTGTTGTGTCAGATCATGGCCGAGACGTCAAATTCACTCGTCGCAGCCCGTTCTCAGCTGTCAATCAAAGTTAACCGCCCTAATTGTCATACAGTTTATATGTAAATACGATCTAAACTAACGAGTTAGAAAAAAATTCACCCCCCTCACAGTTGTCAGGAACATATTGAAGATTACAATAAAAGTCCATGGGACCAAACTGTAGAAACATGAATTTATGCTGTGAAAATGGACATTTTAACATTGGGTATATGGACATTTGCTCCCTTTTGGGACCGGCCTCTAGCGGATTTTCTATGTATTGCAGTTTTTCGCACTTCCGGGTAGGCTTCATGTTTCAGATTAGAATGTTGCTGCTTGACACTGACATACAAAAACAGTTGAATTTATATTTAATTTATGTATCTATATTTAGATATATAAATTCAATTGTTTTTATATGTCAGTGTTTAATCAAGTGGTATTGGAAATTTATGTTGTAATAAATAGACATTGTTAAAGTCCCCGTGAACCGGAAGTTGCAAACGACTTTTCTCCAGTGTTGTGACGTATTTCCGAGAGAAACGTAATACTAAATGAGGCAAAATAGTGGGCGTGGCTTTTTTCCCCCAACTAGCACCTGATTGGATCTAGAAAAATGGGTGTTTCATTCTGAAATGGAGCTGTCAGTTGGAGGGGCGTGGTTATGGATGTTAAGGAGACACCCAAAGCGTAAAGCCTACGTCATCGGGCAAGGTCCTCCAATGCAGAAGGGAGGAGAATTTTCAAAATTAGATTAAAGATTACGAAGCCAAAAATTTTTTTTGTGTGGATTGACTTGCGTGTATGAATTGTTCACCACAAAACGATCAATTTAGGCAAACAGAGTAAGTATGGTCAATTTTGATTTCATGGGGACTTTAAAGCTCTTGTGTTTTTCCTCTTTGTCGCCATCTCTGTTTTAAATCTGCAATTGCAGTCATTAGCGGAATTATCGACTTTACGTGGATTGTACTTCAACACCCTCGACACCGTACTGTGCGGATGAACACATGTTTGAGGAGACTGTGAGGCTGTCAGTCGCCGCACTGATGACAATACTGGCATTCAGAATCACAGATTATTCTTTTTGGAAGTATGACCAACATAATAATTTTCACTGGAAAATGTCATCTGAACTAGTAAGAAACATCCAACTTTGTTCTGGTTCTGACATTAAATCGTGCTGATTAAATCTAACAATCGCTTATAAGTTATCATATCACGCAAAACTGTGCAAATATACTTTGTTCTCAAATTGTTAACGTCAGCATTGCGTGACTACATGTAATGTCCTTCCGAAATGTATACTTGTTTTCGCATGGGTCCAGTTAAGGTCTCTTTTTTCTGAAGCCTCTCCGAAATCTGAACGAAGTCTTCTGCATTTTACAGTGGGTGAATCTGTTGTCTCTGGTGATTGTCGTTTGAACTTTCCTGGATCCGTCATCAAATTGATGCGTTTAATTATATCAAGTGCTGTGAGAAAAGGTTAAAAATCTCCACCTCCAACATCCTCACATGCAATAGTTTACTTGCCGAGACTCTTCTTTATGTGTACAAATGTCACCTAATGACGCAAAGACATGTTCGAATCTCCCGTGGAAAATACCACAGGTACCACTGGAATTAAAAACATTATTACAAGCTTACCTCTTTGAATCGAGCTAAGGCAAGCAGAGACACACACTGGCTGGTTATATATTTTCTCAAATATGTATTTTGGATAATTTGTAACCCCAAAAAAGCTATGGACTGCAGCTTTAAAAATGCATGTGAATGTCAATAAATAAGCATTCACAAAAAAAAAACAGTATTATTTCTTCATCCCTTCAGAATATTTACATCTAAGTTCAGAAATCCTTTTACGTTCTCTCTGTAGAAGTCTTCGTTCCATATTCCCACATCTACGAGTGTTATTTGCTCTATAGTTTCAAAGTTCATTTCATAAACTAAGTGCGTCATTTCACTAAAGTGACGTGCAATGGGACGTTTCTGGTCTTTTTTTCTTATTGCCCTTGTGTGCAATAATACTTGTCCTAATTTGTTCTTGTCTAGCCCACATATTGTTTTTTGCACTAATAAGACAACAAATAGATTGCATTAGTAGAAGTGCATGTAGCAGAATTTTTTTTTTTACATGCCAGACGTTTTTGGATCTACGCACCTAAAGCCTTTTTTTCATTAACTTCTCCTGGATGAGTATTTGTCTAACTATGTGCGCACATACGCGTAAAAAAAAATTGTTAGATGTTACATGATTACATGTTAGAGCACACAAAATTACATGTTAGAGCACATTGGGACCGGAGGTAAGCCGGATAAACAAAATAGTAATTGAAAGCAGAGTTGAGCTAATGCATGTAACATGCATACAACCAAATCTGATCTCTATCCAGTTTATACACCAGACACCCCACCAACACAATGCAGACCGTGTTTTTCGAATGAGCAAGGCAACATGCCTGACTGTCTTTTTGGCCTGTCCTAGAGTTTCCATTTCAAAATCATAATGAATCGCTAATTGAAGCATATTCATGATAGGGGAAACTTTAACTGCTTTTGGCTTGACTTTTTGATCTAAAGGATCAGGACACTGATAGAGCTTAGCTATCCAACATTGAAAAGAGTTTATGTATATGTGTGTGTGTTTGGAAGAAAGTGGAAGTATGACTAAATCTTCCCAAATTTACTCAAGTATGTGCTGCTTCCTAGCTGAGAAAAATTGTTCAAGGAAACCTTGATCGCATTAAAAGGTCATTAGTGAAACTGATTAGCAAATCTCTGTCCTAGCTTGAGAAATGTTGGCTTGCAGCATACACATAATGCTATTTTGATCGACGTATTCTGAATTTCTGTAATTAATTATTTAAAGGGAGGTCGTTTTCCCAAAAAGGAATATTCTGGCATCTTCTGTGCAACATACAGTCAAAGAAGATATTTTGAAGAATGTTTCAATTGGTTTTGTTTATAAAAAAGTCAATGTGGTCCTAATCAACTCTGGACCCTCATGAGTTTGATTGCATGATGAAAAACATGCATTTTTCTAAATATCTTACTTGCATTCTATTGGTTTGGAATGCCATACGAAGCTTAATTTTGGGGGAAAATTCATGGTGCAGCAAAACCTTCATACTCACAAAATTTCTTTTAAAGTCTTTTAAAACAGATGAATATATAAAAAATAATAATGTGGTTGGATAATTTGTTTATAATACACAGCAGAGTTCTATAAAAAAATCGAAGAATTGTCCATTTTGATGCTAATTTGAAGTAATTTTTTTATCATCTCTAATCCAGTACTTCACTGAATACGGCCCAGATTATTCCCTAGAGATCAGCCCGAGCTGCCGACCAGACCGCAACGAGAGCCAGCATCTGGAGCGGGTCATCAGCACCATCAAAGGTAATTGCCATGACAACAACCAATACCTCACCATACACAACACCGGACCCGAATATCACCCTTTCTCCACACTTAATCCAATACCATTTCCACAGATGGAATTACTTTCGTCCATTTCAAAGCTGGTTAAAATAGTCAAAGTAACGGTCTGTTTATTTAGAAAACCATTGATGATAGATATGATGGTGTGCCATTCATTCATTTATTCATTCATTCATCCAGCTGTCTCTCTAGCCTCTTCAAGAACTTTGCGTCCCACCCCCCACGAGTGACCAGGGAGACCTTTAAACAAACCGCAGTTGTCCCCTGTGACTGGCTGTCCTCAGCTGTAGAAAAGAGAAACATGTCTGTTTGATGTTCCCAGTCGTCAGTAAACAAATAAGCAAAGCATTCTTAGGAACTTGAAGCTGAAGTCTCAGGAGAGAAGCTGGGATGAGAATGAGAACAGCCTAAACTAGGAACATTTGCACACATGTACGTGCAGGACACGCACTTATCCAAACTAATCCAAACTTTCCTTGACAAAGTGTCTGGTTAATCCCTTTGTTCACTCAAGGTTTTGTTCTTTGTTCTTCCTACAAGTACAAGTTATCACTGTGTTTTAGTGCATTTTTATTGTGCTGAACTCTCTCTCTGTGTGTGTGCGCGCATGCGTGTATTCGTGTTTATTCGAGGTTTCAGTAAACTCTTGCCTTTTCACCTTCTTCATGGACAAAAGTCTTAAGACTCAAAACATGTTTCAAAGCTATGTTGAGAACATTTCAAATGCCCCTTGGATGTAATAAAATAGTTTTTTCCTCTTGAGCTCATTCAAACATCTGTGTGAATGGGTAAAAATCTGGCAGGGAAAAGGGAAAAGCTGTGTTCAGAATTTTAATACATTGGCATTGTTTGTGAATAAGAAGAAATGTAATTTAGAGAAGCCAAAAAGAAAAAAAGAAGATATTTTGAAGAATGTTTCAACCGTGAAAGCCAAAGGGGTTAAAGTCAACTTTGGACCCAGTGATTTTCATAGTCTTCTTTTTTGATCGTGGATAAACGATGCTAGAATTTTGAATGTTCATTTTCGATGAACTATCCTTTTAAAGGAATAAGTGTCCCTCTCGTGTTTATGAGAGAGACGAGAGTGACGGTTTGTGTTCTTATCACCTCACTCCTCATGGGATGAAGCTGACCTGTTTAAACCACCCTTGACTTGTGTTCAACCCATGGGTTTTAATGTGTCAGTACTCCTAGCCACATCTGCTCCACCTTAGCTTCAGTCTATGTGGTGTTTTAACTGACTAAACATTTCTTATTGATCTTATCTCTCCGGCTCCTGCTCTGGCTAACATCTTCTCCACTTTTCTCTTCTTGACAAAAGGCATCAGATCTAAAGGTCTACCTAAAGGTCCTTCAGAGGTCACCACCACCTCACCGTAAGAGAAGCAAGTACAGTCTGACACCTTCAGATCAGCTTAGTTAGAATCACACTTGGTTAGAACCCCATTTGTTGCTTTACGCATTAGCCCCCTTTCACAAATACAGTCTAAAATACCATTTAGAGATCATGTGTGAAATGGACATTTTCACAAATACTGGTGAATCAGTTCTGTAAATTTTCCGTGATAAAAAGTTAATTAATGGTATGATGCTATGGATGAGGAAAGATTACTGGGACAAGATCAGAACGCACTGATGTAAGAGATTTGCAAAGATGTCAAGCTCTGTTGGAGCTGTTTACAGTAAGCTCCACTGCTTTTAATTATTTTTCTGTGTAAACATGCACTGAACGGACTTCTGACCATTGCACCACGTCTCGCACTGAAGACCCTGTCTTATTTTTCATTCATCAGCGATGCAGGTCTGCAGTTATATTTTTCATACTGTAGCAATAACAATAACAACTGTATTATAACTACAATATTTTGAATCTTGTTTTTTTAAGAGCAAATTTGCATTCTGTTTGATCATTTTAAAGTTAAAAAAGTTAAAAAAAGCTTGCTGATAATTTACTCACCCCCATGTCATCCGAGATGTCCGTGTCTTTCTTTCTTCAGTCGAAAAGAAATTAAGGTTTTTGATGACAACATTCCAGGATTCTCTCCATATAATGGACTTCAATGGGAACCAAACGGTTCAGGGTCCAAAAGACAGTTTCAGTGCAAACTTTTCAAAGAGCTTTAAACGATTCCAGACGATGAATAAGGGTCATCAAGCAAAACGAACGAATGAACAAATCTCGTTCATTTCTCGTTCATCGAGTCCATTCGTTAATTTCGTTTGTTGAAAGAACCAAATGACACGAAAAAAGATTCATTCATTTTGATGAACGAGTTCGCACAGGAGAGTCACCATTTGAGCTTATAAAACTTAAACTTTGTTTTTTTGTTTTTTTAAATGAGCGATCGTTTTGCTAGATAAGACCGTTATTCATCATCTGGAATCGTTTAAAGCCCTTTGAACAGTTTGCAGTTTGTACTGAAAGTGTCTTTTGGACTTTGAACCGTTTGGTTCCCAGTAAAGTGGAGAAAAATCCTGGAATGTTTTCATCAAAAACCTTTTCTTTTTGACTGAAGAAAGAATGACATGGACATTTTGGATGACATTGGGGTGAGTAAAGTATCAGCAAAAGTTTTTTCAAAAGTGAATTACTCCTCTAAGACTTGCGTGCTCCACTGTGTGTGAATCAGATTGCAAACCATTGCTCACGGGCAATATCCAGCCAATTAAATATGGAATGCTCATGATTGGGAGTTTCGCGTGAGCGCGAAAAAGTTCCCCGCGCAGATTTCGCTGGTGTAAAAGCTCGTCTC
Source organism: Pimephales promelas (assembly GCF_016745375.1). Next base: position 229,330 of record NW_024121147.1, read on the forward strand.
CCGAATTTGCCGCATTGAAACCAAGAAGCTTTCTGTTGGTCAAAGTGACTTCTGTATAAGCTGTGCATCATGCATCGCTACACTATTGACAATAGAAAGTGGACCTTTTTTCCAATGACATTTTACTGAAATGTCACTGTGTGACCAAACATTAAGTGTGAAAGAGATTTAAAAACTATGGCATATTGTCTGTGTATGTCAACTCAGAATTCAGTCCTTTAACACTAAATAATTGATATCGGTTTTCAGAAGATTTATTCATAAGAAAGCATCACTTTTACTCCTTTTGCTTCAGCATTGTTTATTTCTATTTGCAATATGGGTGTTCTGTCTATTTCCTAAACAGTATGGGACAAACATGCTTATTTTCTGCGCCCATGCGGTATGTGTAGCATGTGCTACGTGTTTGCTCTGTCCCGCAGCTCTAATTAAAAAGGGCTTAAGGCGCAGACTGCTCAACTTCCATTTTAAGGTTTCCACCCATCTCTTAAGACCGCTCTATGCCAAGCTATCACACTTGAGCACAGATTCCAGATCAGTTTGACTTTTAATATCTTCTGCTTAGAGGGGGTCACTCCAGAGTGAAATATTGTACTGAGGTCAGCTTTCGAGATGACCTTAACGGAGCTACGTTAAGTGTACTGTGCTGCACGCAACACATCACATCCTCAGTTTTATGAGAATGGACAAACTCCTCTACTTATGGCTTCTTTAGGTTAACCAATGTGTTTATATAGGCATAATTTTGCCTTCTGCCATGTTGAAACGGGTTTTACGTGTGGTGTGTGAAATGCGCTATATGCAAAACCTCTAACTATGTCTCAGATATAATTGTTTTTGGGTGTTTTTAGCATTTTGATGGAGCAATTATCTGTCTGTCATTTTACTTGTACGTGGCAAATCTTATGTAAGATGCTTAGAGTACATTCCTGCAATTGAATGAGTTGAAAAGACAAGCATCTGCGCTGCAAGAGTTCAAAAGATTGGGGTCAGTAAGAATTGTTTGAAAGAAATGTATTCTTTAATTCAGTTAAGATGCATTAAATTCATTAAACACTGTTCCTGAAAAAAAATCACAAAAATTTCCACCAAAATTTTAAGCAGCACAACCATTTTCAACATTGATAATAATAAGAAGTGTTTCTTGAGCAGCCAATCAGCATATTAGAATGATATCAGAAAGATCATGTGACACTGAAGACTGGAGTAATGATGCTGAAAATTCAGCTTTGCCATCACAAGAACAAGTTACATTTTAGGATGTATTAAAATTCAATGACGCTTAAATGTGCCAGGTAACTGTGGTGTTATACTTGGCATGTGAAAAGGTGTAGGCTGGCATGCCACTTATTTTGTGGTAATTGTTGTTGTTAATTAGATTAATGGAGCACATTGGTCAATTGAAGTCAAACGTTTGGGATTACTTACTCCAAATATGTAAGTAATTGTTTGTGATGAGATTTTATTAGGCACTAAATTACACCACAAGTGCAGGGTTTTCTAAAGTCTCCCCTGTCGTTTTTCAACAAGCTTGCACACCCCCATATTCTCCAGCTTTCAAATGAGTAGCTCACATCAATTAAGCCATTTAATTAGCCATTTTCTGTTGTGCTCTCTGGTTGTTTACGGTCTTATGTCACGTAAGCGTTGCGTTTATTAGGGAAAGGAAATTGTGCGGATGAGAGGAAGTGAGCGAGTGCCGTGTGAGTGAGGAGAGGTACCTGAGGTCTCTGTGCCTTCCCAAACATGCGCTGTTCTGATAATACGCGATTGATTAACGCAGGTAATAAATAGAGAGGCTTGCAGTTGTTACACATTACCAGAATTTCCAAGCACATCTGGGTAACATTTACGACACTCAGCCTTGCGTTATAAAACGCTGAGAGAAAAAGGAGCAAAAAAAATGTGTAAACACCATACATGGCTGTTCTGATGAGCAAATACTGCTGAGTTTATGCATCTCAGCTTGAAAGCCATATAATTTTAAACAGTGGGTGTTAATAGAGACCGTACGGTTTGTGAACATTGTAGCCAACTACAAACAAACTGGACATTTTTGTTGATTCCATCCCTGAAAACAATCAATATTTGAAAGGAACATGCATATGTTGGCCAGAAAGATGTAGACAGGCAGTCATCGGACAGCTGCTAAATGCTGAATGTACATGCGTTCATAAACATTTACGGTTTCCTTATTGTGAAACCGCTCGAGTTTTAGGATGGGAAAAGCTTGCTCATTTCAAATCAGAAAATTAGTTCCAAGGGCCTTGGGAACCACAACCTTCAAAGTCAAAGGAACATGTTGTGCATAAAAATAGTGTTAAAAAAAGTCTCTGTAAATGTATGGCTTCCGATTAAATCTCTCAAAATGAAGAGACTTTTTTTTTTTGAATGCAGTTTTGAAAGAGCCACAACGTTTCATAACAATTGGGCTATATGCACGCATAAGTTCCACATTTGACGTAAGGATGCTCGTCCATTTCCGGTTGTGTAGATTAAAGCGGAGGAAAACCGGAGAAAACGGGATTATGGCAGAGTCTTCAATATTTACTGTCCTCCCGTCTTTGAAACGAAACGTACATATGTTTAGATGTAATTTTATATATAGTTATGTTTATTTAATATAATTTTAAAAAGAAGCATAAACACAACGAGGGGTGTCTGTTTTATCTGTTTTTGTGACTAACGTTTCTTTATTATAACCATGGAGTTTAAAATTCAATATAAATTCTCGGTATTGCATTGGACTCTTTGATCGGCGGAAGTTATCGAGCATCCTTAATCCTTCGCCGGAAATACCACCGTGCATAGAGCCCATTGTGGCCTTAGCATTTATTGAATGTTTCTCAGCTTCAACAGTTAAAGGAGTAGTTCACTTAAAAAAAAAAAAAAACTTTTGCTGATACTTTACTCACCCCCATGTCATCCAAGATGTCTGTCTTTCTTTCTTCAGTCGAAAATAAATTAAGGTTTCTGATGAAAATATTCCAGCATTTTTCTCCATATAATGGAATTCAATGGGAACCAAACGGTTCAAGGTCCAAAAGACACTTTCAGTACAAACTGCAAACTGTTCAAAGGGTTTTAAACGATTCCAGACGATGAATAAGGGTCTTATCAAGCGAAATGATCGCTCATTTAAAAAAAAATAATAACAAAGTTTAAGTTTTATAAGCTCAAATGGTCGTCTTGCTCTGTTCTGTGATGCGCGCCCGTGACTCTCCTGTTCGAACTCGTTCTTCAAAATGAACGAATCTTTTCCAGAGTCAACTCGGTCATTTCGTTTGTTGAAAGAACCAAATGACACGAAAAAAGATTCTTTCATTTTGATGAACGAGTTCGAACAGGAGAGTCACAAACGCTCATCACAGAACAGAGCAAGGCGAGCATTTGAGCTTATAAAACTTAAACTTTGTTATTTATTTATTAAATGAGCGATCGTTTCGCTTGATAAGACCCTTATTCATCGTCTGGAATCGTTTAAAGCCCTTTGAACAGTTTGCAGTTTGCACTGAAACTGTCTTTTGGACCTTGAACCGTTTGGTTCAAGGCATTATATGGAGAAAAATCCTGGAATTTTTTCATCAAAATCCTTAATCTCTTTTCGACTGAAGACAGAAAGACATGGACATCTTGGATGACATGGGGGTGAGTAAATTATCAGCAAAAGTGAACTACTCCTTTAATGCAAATTTAAAGGACGTGATTTTATAAAATATTGTGAGATTGAATTACATTTTTGGCTTGATAAAAAAAAAAAAACTTGCCTTGTACTGTATGGATTCCTATTGATTTCTTTTTAAAACCAGGATTTCCTTTAGTGCCTTAAATTCAAATTCATTAGCAAGCCATAATGTTATCAAAACACCAGCTGGTGAGAACAAAAAGGGACGTCCTGTTTCAGCTCAACTGTATAGTGTTTGTGTGAGTGGAAGGCACAAATCCAATGCAAATTGTGGTTTGTAAATCCATGTAAATTGATTTAGATTGAAAAAAATATTTGAATAACTTGTGCTTCCTCAAAAGACGTCATAGGAAATCCTGTTTTTTCCTGATTGGCAACCTCTCTGCTTTGTTACGATTCATGTCATTGTGCCATTTGATTCTTTTGTACAGATGTTTAAATATCTGTAGATATTTAGGTTTGACACTGATTTCATCTGTATATTTTTTATTTCATTACACCACTTGTCTCCATCACTGTATTAATATTTCTCAATATGTTTTCTGAAATTCATTTTGACCCAATTTTTATTTTATTTGTCTGTACCCCTCTCTATCTCCTCCCTGCTTGTTTACAGGGAATCTGAAGAATGTAGTTTAGGAGTGGGTTCCCAGATCATGTTTCCAAATCAGGCCCTGTTCCTCTAATGAAGACAGTATGTCGGAGCCATCGCCAGAAGGGAGTTTGGAAAACATTACTTGAATGTTTCCAGGGAACATTGTTTTAAATGCAGAGATGGACCAGTGTTGCCACATTTGAACGGTTTTAGTCAAAGTTGGATCTGGGAAAATGTGTGTGTTTTTTACAAAAATTCAAAGACATTTTCAGATGAAACAAAGTGTGAGTGCAACATGTTGCGAGGGCGCTCTTTATGCTCTAATGTCACTCTTTATGGTTGCATCCTTCTTAATGAAACCATCCTGTACCTTAACTGCAATATCTTGACCAGTTATGGATTGGATAAATCAACTTTAATGGGCAGACTGACCAATTTACAAGTTAAGCTGGCTTCATTCATTCATGTTTTATTTTGCTTTTGCTTTACCACGTTTATTTTCTTGTTTTATGAGTGAGCAAAAATGTCAAATGTTTTCAAGCTGTCTATCAACTTTTGATTTTTGTATACATTTTTTTCAGTTATATATTAAATTCTTTTTTTAAAAAGTAATTGTGTGTGTGTGTGTGTGTGGTTTTTTTTCTTCTTCCAGCGAGTGTTGTTCTTGTGTTTCAGTGGGGGCTGCCACATGTGGAAGTCCTGCTCTTTTCAGTATGATCTTTATAGATTCTTGGTTGCAGAGTTTTCTCTGAATGGCACACCAAGTGTGATTCATTAAGTCCTTTATTAGCTTTGAGAGATGGGGCTTATTGCATTTTAGTCCAATAAACGGATCCATGCTACCAAAAGAGTGCCGTAAAACTTGCAGAATTAGGTGGAGAGACGGGACTGATTTTCAACGGCTCACCCTATTAAAACCCTAATGTGTGTAGAACCAAACAGTCTACTCAGTGATACATGACTATTCTTTTTTCCTCTGCGCTTTCTGAAGCACGTTCCTTTTGAAAAACTAAACAGGATTGAAAAATTATTTTGTTTGATTTTTTTTTTTTTTGACTAAATTTTTTGGTCAATGACATACTACTAATTCAAATCCATTAAAAAGCAATTCATACAATGACTATTTCTTAATTTCTGATTAATTTCTAAAGTAAAAATTAAAGTCTTATTAAAAGTAGAACATTTTACTTATAAATTAACCAGTTTTGTTTTCACATGAATATCTGAAATGGCCTATTACATACATGTGTCGTAGCCTACATCCCAGTCACCTTGTGTCATTGTCCCCTATAAACTGCCTGAGATAAGGTTAGCACATAGGCTATTGTTTGATCGTCGCGTGCCTGGACTGGTTGACGTTCGTATACTGACACCTGCTCATCTACTTCTATTTTTGACATCACAACGAATTTTATGCAAAGTGTTCATCTGTCGACGTTGTCAACCGTTCACTCTCAGTCTGATCTTCTATTCACCCCATTAAGCACAAGCAGATTGTGTCAGTACTGGACTGAAATGAAGTATTGGAGTGTGGCCCATTACTCCATACAAAAGTAGCCTTTATGACATTCGTTCTTGAGATGTGGCAAACAAAGGGAATGTCAAAACCGTTTGTCCTCATTTGCATAACGTTTCCCACAGGAGAAGAGCACATCCCTGCTCCTTTACCCGCCACTTCCCTCCTAATCTACATGTGAAGTGTCTTCATGAATGACGACAGATGCGGTCTTTAAACCCGTTAAAACGGAAAAGAAAGCAGCCGTTTGGCGTCTGCTCTCGTCATTATTGAGACGAGCAGCTCAAGTTTCTCTGAGTCTGCGAAGATTGACAAATGTGACAAGTTCTCATTTTGTCCTTTACGTTTTGCAGCTGTATTTTTATAGGGGAAATTATCAAAAATAACTTTATTTGAAGAAAAAAAAATATTTGTGGTTTTATTTCCATATTCTGTTTAGAATACCTGTACGACTCGGGATTAATTGTCCCAGCGATGTTACTTTATTATGGCCTGTCTTGTGTTTATGATAATTATTAAGTGGGCTATTAGCCTATGCAGGCACTTTAGCAGGGTGAAAAGAAAACATGGAGAATACTCCAGTCTGGCACACGGAGCCCATATTAATCGCATATAGACTGTAAAAAAAGATTAATCGGCACCACTTTGATACCATTTGAAACACATAATGTTTCCACATTATTGACATTTAAAAATATATATCACTATGTTAATACAAATAAACATAATTTTTCTTCAAAATCACGGACTAGTGCCAGTACAGTGAAGAAAAGTAGAAAAATACTGTTTTCAAACAATATGAGGCTGCGATAATGTTAACAGAATATTAATTTTGGAGTCATTTAAACCTTCAAATGCTGTCATTTTAAATGATCGGTTTGTCTTGACACTTCGTCGTCTTTTCTCAGTCCGCCTCCGCAGATGCTCCATTCCATGTTTGTGAGCGGACTCGGATCCCTCTTGAGAGCGTCGAGTGTGTGTATTTAGGCTAATGCCTTTGATTCAGTAACAGTTTATTGAGGGTGCTCTCCTCTCCTGCAGCAGGACTGGAAACATTTCTCTAACTTCACGTCCAGCGTCAACCTCGCAACTGTTCTTGCCAAATACAGCAGTGACTTATTTCAACAGCTTTGTTTTCATGCAGCACCATTTTAATCCATATAGTATTATTAAAAATTATTTGTAAAAAGTTGGTCTTTCGTCAAACTGGATTCGCAACACAAAGGCAAGTTGACCATTACTCGTGTAAAGGTAAGTTATTATATGAAAAAAAAGTAAATTAAGAAATTATTTTATTTATTTTTACATTTCAATTGTGCAAATAACTTTTAAATTAGCCCCATGTTTACGGTTTAAATGACGCACGAAGACAAATTAATAATTATTCTGAAAGATTTTGATAAAAGTAGGCTATCTTTCATATTTTTTTGTTTCTAATATTAAGGCTACATTTTCCACACTCGTTAATGAATATTAAAAATGGATATATATGACGCAACACATTATATCGCACTGTTTTCGTTTAGCTATAAGGCAGTGGTTGTAAACCATGCTGTTTAAATCAGTTGAATACATTTTAGCAATAATGTTCTAATCTTGTTTTGACTGTTTAACTGACACCAACCCGCAACATCTCATTGGCTAGTGATATAGTTATCTGTAGTTCACTAGACAGATTGTGACATAAATGATGCTTTGGAAAATGCTTATATCTGTATGAACTTTAAATAATGTATTCTTAAATGTAACTCAACTCTTCATGCACTGAATATTTCACCAGTCATGAAGTTAGGCTATGCATATAACCGCAAAGTTCGGTTTTACATTTGTCTTGGTCTAATTAAGTTTTAGGTTTCATCGTGTTGTATGTGACTGCTTCCAGGCCATGAATAATGAATACAATGAGCTAAACACAAAGATCTGGAGATGAATGCCCTACAGCTGTCAATGTCTGGAAGAGGCGCTGAGATGAGCCTGTGTGTTGCTCATTGCTGGAGGTCCACTGCAGCTGCATGCCAGCTTTCACCAATTATGCCTTCCCTCAAAGGAATGGCTTAAAGTGGGGATTGAGAGAAGAGCGGAGCAGCACATATGATTAAGTGCCTCATTACTTGTCCTCCGTGTGTAAGAGCACATGTGAGACGCATAAGGGTATGGAGTCAAAGGGCCCTGTCACATACTCAATAATTAACCCCACATATGAGCGGATTATGAATGGCTCATCTCTACAAATGGTCTTGGAAAGTCATATGACTTGCTGCCATTCTGAGCTATTGATAAACTCTTGCATTGTGATCTCAGTTAATGGCATAGTTAAACTAAAACTCATTATTCAAGGCTGGATTTTTTTTTTTTTTTTTTTGCTTCAGACTGAATTTGTCCAGTTGGAGGAAAAATCAAACATTTTGATTTTTTTTTTTTTTTTTTTTTTTTTTTTTCTCCTAGTGACGAGGCACATATTTCTGCATGAGTTTTGTTTTCAGAATGACTTGAAAGTATGGTTAGTATGTGACTCTCTTTTTCTTTTTTTGGTCAACTTTGTACTTTAAGTAGCTTTTCATCAACTCACAAACTCCCTCCAGTTCCCGCATGAACATCCCCAGTTTTCCTTTTCAAAGTGTATGATGGCTAATATTTTAAAATCTGTGTAGTGTATTCCAGCGGTCGTTCCAAACCTGTATAAATACCTTTCCGTGGAACACAAAAGAAGATATTTTTATTAGACTTTCATATTGTTGTCATGTTTTCCTTCAGGTGTGTCCATCTAAAGAGCCTGCTGTGTTCTCACCATGAAAGACCGTGACTCTCTCTCCCTCCTGCACTACTCCGGTTCAGGCAAGACGAGCCCTCAGTTCGCTTCCTCTGCTCTCCATCCCAGCTCCCCTGTGCTGGGAAAGCCCCAGCCTTTCTGCCTGCAGTCCGGCCAGCATCTCATAGCCTCCATGCAGCTCCAGAAACTCAACAGCCATTATCAGAATCTGTCCTCTGCAGCTCCAACCGGACCCGGCCGGGGGTACGGCACCACCATGCTGGGCACAGGACAGATTGCCACCCCTGGTGCGGCTCAGGCACCCGGGATCATTGATTCTGATCCGGTCGATGAGGAAGTTCTGATGTCGCTAGTGGTGGAGCTGGGTTTGGACCGTGCCAATGAGCTTCCAGAGCTATGGCTGGGTCAGAATGAGTTCGACTTCATCGCGGATGTGCCAGCTGGCTGCTGACCCTCCAGGGTGCTACCAAATCTCCTGCGTCTTTAAAATCAAAGCATCAAATGAATGGCCATTAACTGTGCCTATAAAAACTGTCAGATCTGAACTGTCAAGAGCTGTTATTTACAGTTTTGGAGGGCAGACTGGTGTTGGTTTGTTCGGGAGAGTATGATTCTTCTTGTGGAGGAAGAATCTCAGACATTTTCAAAAGTCAGAGGACTAAGCTTGCATACCAAAACGGCCATCCTTAAGATGTTTTCCGCTGCCTTAGGGACGTCTATTTTTCCAAAGCTCGTTCACACCCTTATGAATCCCACATCTTGATATGTGGAATGGATTTTAATAGTCACTTCAATGTGAGGGTGAAGGAGGAAGAGATCCACAGCAAATATGGTTTGTAGAGAACAGGGCTACTCCTGCCCGCTGCCTATTGTCCTAACTTGGTCCGACACTAAACTGTGGGATGGTATTACATGTGTGTAATGGAAGGTGAATGTGAAACTGGTGCGCTCAGCTGAGCCCCCCCATAATTTGTGAGATTCCCTCGAGAAGCTGTGTCATCGCAAGCCTCGCTGGTCACAGAGGAACTCGACCTGGCTGAAGGTTTTCCATGGTTAAATATATTAATGAGACGTGTCCGTTTACCCCACAAGTCAACCTGCGTGGTCTGATGGCCTTAATTTGATATTTTTGTCCAGAGATAATTGATTCATGCACTTATCAATATTCATCCAAAAAAAAGTATTGCCTACTTTTTTTCTCTCTCTCTCAATTTACTTTAGTTCTGTTCTTTTTGTGTTGTATTGTAGGCTGATCGAATATAAGTTAATTGTAATGTAGATCTATGCAGGCCATGTCCAAAATCCACTAATATGTTAAACATTGTGCGTGCTTTAAATGCATTTGATTACCCATTGAATAGTGCTTTCTGTCAGATGATTTTCTTTGTCATTTTACTTTACTGTTTTTGAAATTTGTGACTTACTGAACCTTAATCAAAGATTTTTCGTTTAGCACTTTTTTCATCCATTTATTTTTCTACAAAAGTTATTACCATATTATATTTAAAAGTGTGTACTTTTCTGTTTTTTTTTTCTTTCTAAATGTGAAAAAATAAAGTAAAATCAAGCACATCACCTTGTTTTTCTTTCCCATAAAAAACACTTTACTGAATTCCACATTAACAAGCAAAACACTTTGCACTGCTTTGTAATTTAAGAACAATAGGTAGGAAATTGGTAACAACTGAGATGGAATATAAACCTGTTTATAAAACTCACATGATCACATTCCTGTAACCGAGCATTCTCAGTTAGATCCATAGACAGTAAATGACAAACCCCGCCCAAGCTAGGCAGTGAAGATGACTAACTGGTCAGTACTGGCCTCTAGTGGCCAGCGCAATAAATACATCAACCCTTGTTGAAACATCAGTTCATGGTGAATTTAATTCTCCTTAACTTGCATCTATACGTTACTCAAGACGAAATGCTTAAAATCAAGGGATACATGATATTTAATTTAATGAGCAGCATTCATAAAGCAAACGGACAATGACAAATAAAATATAGCTATCAATGACCAAGAGGAGAAACTGCATTCAAGACCCAAACAGTGCACAGAAAGGTTAAGGTATTCAAGCCATTGTTTAGTGATTAGTGGATGACTATCCTTTATGTTTCTGCTAGCACAGCAGCCCTGCTTCACATCCTGGATTTTTCAAGCAATTGTTTATTAATTTGAACAATTAAAACATAGGCCTGCCCTGGTTTCACAGGACTTAGATAAAGCCAGAATTAGGCCTTAGTTCAATTAATTTATTAAGTAGCTTTTATAAGCATGCCTCAGAAAAAAATATATAAAAACATTATGGTGTGCATCTTGAGATAAAACAATGGCACTGACAAATTTTACAGTTAAAACTCAAACATGCATCAAGCGCTGTTTTGCCCTATGGAATGTAGTAATAGGCTACCACAAAACATCACAATTTATCAAACCCACTGCTAAATGTCATTCGTGTAGATTCAAGGAACTGGCTTTTGTAAGAGATTTTACAAAAGTCTAAAAGGATGGAAATTAAAAACAAAACAAGAAAATAGAGCACAAGAAAAAAAAAATACTAATGAAAATAATAGGCTATTCCCAAACATGTTTTGCTTGAAATAATTTTATTTGAGAAAGTGTGGGACATAAAAATAATAATAATAGCCTAATAATAAATAAATAAACAGCAGTAATTTCCTAATAAATTTCCCATTTTTATCATAGCCCTAGAGACCAAAGTAGTCAAATTAGTTAAAATTCACCCTGATGTACACTAAGTTGTGATATTGTGATAAAATAATACAATGAACTGAACATCTTAACAAAGACGATTTTTTTATCCAATATAGTGATGTTGACATGACGTAGTAGCCAAGCCTAGTATAATGAGAAATGAGGGAGTACGACCTGTACTTGAAGAAACATAGTTATGACATCGATACAAATTTCGAAGAAGGCAAAGAGATATTCTGTATTAGAAATACACAATGTAAACGGATGCATCGCATGTCACAGTACCAATGCTGGGTTTAGAGTGTGATTCCAGACCTCCCCGCTTGATGGCACTCGTACAGCTTCTAGGCGAAGCTCAGATTGTCCTCCTTCGGCACCGGTAGTTCAGCTTATCTTCCGCTGACAGGAAGTGGCTGGTCCTTTTCCCCAGACTTCAACATGGTGAGTGCATTTCATTCACGAGACCCTTCCAAAATAATCCACTTTCATCAACGTTTAAATAGAGCAAAGTATTTAATTTGTGTTCCAAATACTGCTCTTTTATCCCGTATAAGATGAACAACACACAAATTGTCTTGTTAAAGTGCAGATGGAATGATTAAAAGTTTAACGGAAAATGCTGAGCACAACCGCGGTCTGTCTTTATCGGTAGAGTGGGTTCCCTGTTAGATTTTGGTTGAAATGTAAGTTTTTAAACGGGTTCGCTGGTTTTACTACACTTTTAATCTATAGATAGTGGTATTTACACATCTTGTACGTTTCAAATAGCACGCTTTACGTATTTAAGTAGCAAGAAGGAATCTAAAGGCCTAGCCTGGCTGAGTCGGTGTCCATCATGGTGTAGGACTAACGTTGTATGTTATGCATTTATATTGTATGGGCTGGTATTCTCTTTAAAACTGATTAAATGGTTTCTTTTTCAGGCTCGAGGACCGAAGAAGCATCTGAAGCGCGTCGCAGCTCCTAAACACTGGATGCTGGACAAACTCACTGGAGTATTTGTAAGTGATGCCTTGCTTTCATAAAGATGCACTCAGTATTTTTGTATGTGTTAAAATATACGTAGAGCACTTATGAGAGAAAAAGTTTAAATGTTGAACACTCGCATCAGATGAAGATTAGGATCTTTTAGAAGTTTTTAAAAAACGTGACACTTCATGTAATGCAACAAATTGATGGGGGTTGATTTTGTTTGGTTTCTATAGGCTCCTCGTCCCTCCACCGGTCCTCACAAACTGAGGGAGTGCCTGCCCCTCATCATCTTCCTGAGGAACCGTCTCAAGTACGCTCTGACCGGAGATGAGGTCAAGAAGATCTGCATGCAGAGGTTCATCAAGATCGATGGCAAGGTCCGCACTGATATTACCTACCCCACTGGTTTCATGGGTAAGTTCTGCTACAACAGTGGTTGGTTTTCTTCACTGAAATTTTATATTAGTGGTCTTTTGTGGACCTACTGAGGGTTTCTGCTGGTCTTGAATAGGTCACAAGTCTTTCTTTCACCCTTACTCAAATTAAGACTTGAAATAATCTTGAATAAGGCAGAAAGTCATAATTTCATGTTATTTTGCAAACATTATATCCTGTTTCCAGTATAAGTTTCCTGTTTTCCAGCATAAAATCTAAATCTTTAAATTGAGATATGCTTACTTGGGATGCAAATGTAAAATTAAGTCTTGAAATATTATGAAAACTTTACTTTGACTTGAGTTGATTTTTTTTGCCTGTTTGCAGGTTTTTGTTTTGATCATGAATTCACTTAGTGCTTGGTGATAAATGTTAACGGTAATTATCATGCTATGGTTTTCTTTGATAAAATGTTAACAAGAGTTTGTTTATGTGCCAAATATGGAACAAAACAGCTGTACTCATTTGAACAGCGGCACACAGACCTTTTATGCTGGTTACAATCAAAGTCGGGCAACAAACATGTTTAGTGTCTTAACCATATCGGCTGTTAGTAGGGGTGTAAATCGGAGCCTATATGATACGATACCAATTTCTTAAGCCATTGATTCGATTTTCGATTCTTCAGAATTTCCTGCGATTCGATTCAAAACTCAAATTCAAAAAGATATTTTACATGATATCTGAGTTTCAAATAAATCAACAAAAAAAATCCTTGTAATAATAATCCTTTTATTAATACATAAAAACCTTTTGTGGCGAGCAGGATGCGGCCGACGTGAGAGAATGGCATGAGGCTGGTGGCAATATAATAGTTTTATATTGAGCTGTTCTGTTCATAATAAATTGGTTGCTTTTAATTTTTCTAGGATGGTAATGCTAGTTATGTTTAAATGTTTTCCCTGGTACATTTGCTTATTTACAAATTTTTACAAACAGTACATTTGCCATGTGCTTATAGAGGGGCTTGTTTTTCTCTCTTTGTGATATCAGGCAACCTGTCATCCTGAGCTTTAAGAAAGAAGTTCAGAAGTGACTAGAAGGAGAGCAGCAGTATGAAAACAAACAGCAGCTACTGTTAGTGTTGGCTTAATAGCCTAGTTTAAATTATACACCTACTAACTGCGTTTTTCTTTTACCATATCCCGGTGAACGGTGCACTCCCTCTCAGTGTGTGTGTGCACGCGCACCTCTTCTGCATCAGTAAAATGTGATCGGTTAATTTGAGTGTCAAGTTGTAATCGCGTAGTGAATCAAAGGAAGATTTTATCAGCTAGTTCAGCGGAGTTAGCAGAGTTAGAAATATAACTCGTGCTGCATATTTATTAATTTTGCCTCAGCTACAGGATTATACATCCACTTTTAACAAGCAGGTTGTTCATTACCACGGCAAACTGTGTGCATCATGCTTAATGCGATTTTGGTGTTTAAAAACTACGTAAGAGATGGAAAGATGTAGGTAACTATACATTTATTTAAGGTTATTTCTATTTATTATGATATTGATAGAAACTGTTGAAAATTAATGCTTTCCCTGTTGTGAGCGTCCACTCCTGAACAGTAGCTTTTGGGTACTGCGCTGCTCTGACTGCTGTGCCTTTCCCCCAAAAATATCATGTTGTTAACAAGCCTTTAGAAAATGTAATTCCTTTGTGGATCCTCTTGATCTGCTTTCTCCGTGTTTCTTTGACAATTCTCAGTGCTTCTGTCTCACTCACGCTGCATGACAGAACCACTATAAAAAAAATCTGTTACAGTTGACATTTTCTACCACGGTAATGATGTATACCATCATACCGCCCAGTCCTACATTAATAAAATAAGACAGTTGTCATTTAACTGGCATTCACAATTGAGCATGTGAGCTGTAGCTTACCAGATGGTAAGACCACAAACGTCACATCGAGTAACTAATCCCTCAGTGTTATAACACTCCTTCACATAGTGTTTCCACTGTGCACCCATATTGCCTAGTAAGTGCCAACAGGATATTAATCTGCTGTGACTGATTTTCCAGCTCAGGTGATGCAGCAGGTTGTTTGAGATGTTGTAAAACATGAGCTGAGGTGACAAAATATGGTGTTAATAAAATGTTTTGTGAAATCTGTCCTTTCAGATGTGGTCAGCATTGAGAAGACTGGAGAGAACTTCAGGCTGATCTATGATGTCAAGGGACGCTTTACAGTTCACCGCATCACAAATGAGGAGGCCAAGGTGAGCGTTATGTTCTTGTGTAGTTCATAGAAAAAAATTAAGTGACAAGATCACATTAGTTTGATATATGACTGCAGATCTTCTGAGCTAATGCTGTTGTCCTCTTATAGTACAAATTGTGCAAGGTGAGGAAAATCCTCATTGGCACAAAGGGAATCCCACATCTGGTGACCCATGACGCCCGCACCATCCGTTACCCTGATCCTCTTATCAAGGTCAACGACACCGTCCGTATTGACCTGGACACAGGCAAAATTACAGATTTCATCAAGTTTGAGACGGGTTAGTAAACAGACTGTTTTAAACTGTCTTTCTCCTTTTGTTTTTGTGATTGAGTTGCCCATCTCGATTTCCTTTTTCCTTGTGTAAATAGGCAACATTTGCATGGTGACCGGAGGTGCTAACTTGGGGCGTATTGGTGTGATCACCAATAGAGAGAAGCATCCTGGCTCTTTTGATGTGGTCCATGTTAAAGACAGCACCGGGAACAGCTTTGCCACCAGGCTCTCCAACATTTTTGTCATCGGCAAGGTGAGCACAGGGTTCAGAAGTTTGGGATGATTAAACTGTTAGCAAGCAGTTGGCTCTGCTTACTATGTGCTGTAATGCTCAAAAGGATGACTTTCTGCGCGCATTTCTATCCAAGACAATTTATGATGTCGGGAAAAATTACTTTTAAAAGTAACTCGTTACAAAATTGCGTTATTCTCTAAAGAGTGACATTGCGTTGTCTCTTTTTATAGGAAGTAATGCATTGTTTCTCGGCTAGGCTTGTATGTTTTTAATAACAAACATTGGTCGAGTGGTTTTTGGATATTTTACTGAAAAAATCCTACATATTGTACCTTTAAGTTCCCATGTGCAGTGTTATGGCCACAAATCGGCGTTAAGAATCGATTTAAATAGTACATTGTTTGATTGGTGGTTTAATGTTCTAATACATGTTCTTAGTAGCGAGGATTTTCACGTGAATAAATGCATAGCTCCGACTGTTACATGCATGTACTTTAGTGGTCCAGTGGCACAACTTTTCAGAGTTTCTGGGTTCTAATCCGTATCAAACCCCTCATCAAAACGGATAGTTCATCAGTGGTTGTATATCAAGCAGGGACACATTTGTGTGCAATTGTTTTGTGATTTCACCATAATGAATAGTCTCTCCGAAACTAATAGAAAAGACTGCGCTGGCCGCAACAGACATGCCCCACCTGCAAATGTGTTCCAGGAAAAAAACAAAAAAACAACAACATAAATTTAATACATTTTATGTATATATCTCCGTGGTTAGTCATGGCTCATGTATGGCATTAAATTTAATAAATGACATTAATAAGGCAATTAAATTTAATGTGAAGGTACCTGCAGAAACCCTGGAAATGAATATTGCCTAGCCTGGAGGAAATGCAAATTCACACATGTACAATAGGCATAACTCAGTTGTCCACATCTGTCGCCATGGTTATTATGCCAGTACAAGCGGAAACCTTTTAGCTTTTCTGGATTGAAGAATAGGAAGCAAACAATGTCCACTTTCCTCAGCAAAAAAAAAATGAGTCATTTTGGGTTTTGGACTTGTGTAATTGGATTATTGAATGTCAGCAACAAATACATTGGTTAATAAAGTGAGAATGAATACATTGGTGTGTTTTTATTCAACATTTAATAACAGTTTTGCGTAATCGGAGTTTGCATTTAACTGTTTTTATTCATTAAGGAATACTGAATCTGTTTGTGCAAGTGAGATGAATAAACGCCTGCTTACACTATTAGTCAAACTACAATAACCTTGTTTGCACAGTGCACACGACGCCTCTACACCTCAGTCCTAATTCCTCTCAACATGGGTACAGGAGACATGTCCGTCAATAAATGGGGAAACAAAGTAACTTTTATTAGTTTAAAAAAATGAACGGATAATTTGATTTTAAAAGTAATGCGTTATCTAATCTGATTGTTACTCCCCAACGAGGCACCTGACCATCTTGAAGTTTGCAAGTCCTTCATAAGTGGCCATATTTGCATCCTGAAAATCATATGTGCCAAGAGGCTTTTTTAAAGCAGTTTTACAGATTTGATCTTGCAGTATTACAAGTTTATCTTTGTACTAATGGGCGTCTCTGTCATCAGGGCAACAAGCCATGGGTTTCCCTGCCTCGTGGAAAGGGTATCCGCCTGACCATTGCTGAGGAGAGAGACAAGAGACTGGCTGCCAAGCAGAGCAGCAGCTAAGTCAACAGGACTAGCGTACACCTTGATTTCAAATAAAAAGTTATTTACAACTACGAATTGTGGTGTTCTTTTTAAATGAGTGTATGGTTCTGCGACGGTTCTAATCCCTTTTTGACTCTTCGGCCCACTACGCAGTAGTTTGAATATTCAATTTCACATCTTGACTTTTATTAGTTCTATTTATTTAGATTTAATATTTTGAATTCTTGTAGCCCTTTGCCAGTTTTTCATAGGCCTTTTTTTTCCCTCTTTCCTGTAATATACTGCTTGAACTGACATTAAACTAGTGTGTTGAAAAACTAGTGTTCATAAAGAGCTTTCTCAACGTTGCATGCATTTTGCCATTTACACTCTCCCACTAACCATATATAAGCAATGTATTGTGTGTCGTGTAATCAATTTCTACACACTTATGGTCTTAATGCACACTTTGACCAAATGCAGGAACTATTTAGTGCAAGTTAAGTGCAAATACCGGAAGTGCTAGTGTTGGGACTCTTTAACTAGTTTGAATGGTGGAGTAAGTAGTTGTATACTTACTGACACCTGGTGTCTGGTTGCGGTTTGACACTAAAGGAAGCCTTTATTGATGGCATCATAGAAATGCACTGTTTATAGTCAATCATGACTGTTTAAAACGCTTACAGGTTACTGACGTAATCTTCATGTTTTTACCCCAAAATGCTGACCCACTCATGTTGAACACTAACAGAGTCTAAAATGATGACATTCAGACCCATTAATAATATACACTAATAATAATATTAATAATATTACTTTGTGTAATCAAGTCTTCCCAAATATAATATTTAGCAAGTTCAGGTGTGTTTTAGACTGGAACTAATAAACTTTGCAGGGCCGTGGAATCTCCAGGAACTGGTTTGGGAATGGGCACTCCTGTTTTAATCTAATGTTTAAAGGAATAGTTTACAGTCATTTACTCACCCTCAAGTTTCACATCTGTATGAATTTCTTTCTTTTGCTAAAGAAAAAAATCTGAATTATTTTCTATCTTTTCTTTGATCGGATATAAAATGTTTGGAGTATAAATACAGGCCCATAGTTTGTGGAAAAGCTGCTACTGATGTGTTCAGTTTTTAAACTAAAGGAAAGTTTAACTTTGATAATAAAAGAGTTAAATAAGCAGGATGGTTTCAGCATTGTAATCCTGAACACTTATTTTAGAGTATCTTAGCATTTGCAATGTTTGAATGAGTGTGTGTTTATGAACTAGAGCTAATATTTATATAGATGGTTCTACTTTTGGATCTGTTGTTTCTATAAGACTGAAACACACATGTGTGTATGTTTTCCTCTTGTGCCACATAGCTGAGGCTCGACTCCAGAAGGCCATATGGGCCCTGCTGAGCTTCAGCCTGTTCCTCCTACAGCCCTTGGCCTGCTGGTCCACAGCAGCTCAGCACGGCTCACCTCAACACACACATTGCAGGGGCTGTCTGCCAGAACGCAATACAAACTAAAAACACAGACTCTGGTGTCCTTGAGTTTAAACATTCTGCGGCATTTGAAAGCATAATCATCCTGAAACAACTCGCCCATCTCCTTGTCCTGATGGACTTTCTGCTAGGTGTTTCTCTCATCTATGGAAGCCAATTTCTGCCACATACGGAAAAAAAGTAGGATGAATCATAATAATGGCATAAGAAGTCTATTATTACACTATTTGGACTTTTTAAATTTTTAACTCAATAATTCTGACTTAGCATCTCATGATTCAGACTTTTTGTCTTATCTGACTAGTATATTTTTAACTTGTATAGCTAGTCATAATTATATATTTTTGTAATAATTTTAACTTGTCATTATTATGATTTACCCACAGCATGATTTTGTGGTGGAAATTGGCTTACATGGTTATCACAATGGAAATAAATAATGACAAGAGTTGAAACTGACAGAAATTAATATTTATGACATTTAATATCAACATTGTCAAAAACTTGAATTTATTACCTAGATAAATCAATTATGACAAAAGTTTCACTTTTTATAACTTAACACATTTTTGACTTAAGCCAATTATAACATTCAGTGTCATATATTATTTATATTTGTACAGTTATAATTATGATTTACCAAAGCATGATTTTTTTTCCTCATGTAGTTGAAATTACCTTTCCATCATACTGAAATAAATCACTTAAATAAATAACTTAAATAACTTTAGGTCAGATTTTGAAGCATTTACTCATTTATCACCAGGTGGTCCCTCATTAAGTTAATATATCAGTCTGGCAATAGTCCAGGGACCTGTTTGCAAAAAATATAATATTATGAAAATGAAATTTGAATCTTGCCAGACCTCACTCCTCCCTCAAATCAAACTTGGCAGATACAATCTATCGCAGGAGACATGAAAAGAACCATGAACAGAAGAGCAGAAAATAGTCCCTTTCAACGAAGCGAGGGGGAGGAGGGTTGCCATGAAGAAAAGGTCCACCAGGAGTGGTTCCTGTCATGCACTCGGGCCATGTGGAGTGGGGTGGGGAACCAGGAACAATGAAGACAGTCATACAGTGAGGCAAAACAAGGCCCAGATGTTTCCAATCAATTCCCTGTATGAGATAAGGTTTCATATGAAGCCATAGAGAAACATGCCTGATAAGATTATTTAACATGGAGGACTCTCAGTCTCTCCCCTTCTCTCATCATTTTTGACTGTACGCCCTCTTTCGTCGTCCAGTGTGGAAAGACTGGATGAACAAAACATCTAGGTGAGCCAAGTTCTAGTTCAGGGTGGGGGAGCTTGCACACACACACACTAGACCAGATGTGTATTTAGGGATGGGCAAATGCAAGGTTAGAATGTGACTGGAGGAAAGGATTTTTATCCCTCTCATTGTTCTCAGGTTTGTTGGAGTCACTTGAAGCACTTTTAAACCTGATTTTTGCGAGCATGCGCAGAGCAAGGCTGCTTACTAAACGCATAGTTGAGTTTTCGTGAAAGATTCAGCTCATAGGGTCTGGTTGCACGAGTGGGTGAGGTCTCTCAGGCGCAGTTCATGAGAGTTTTGGGCTGTGATTTTCAGTGATATAGTGAACTTGAGGGCTGCAGAGCTCCTCACAGTGGACAGTCAATTACAATGCATAAAATGCCTCCACTGTACGCGCAATCCCGAGCAAGAGTCTCCGCCAACACTCTTCAGCGCCGGCGAAACACGCACTTTTAAAGGGAGTTTACCAAAACAGAAGAAAAGATGCCCTTCTGCAAGAGGACCGTAGTCCCTAAAGATGTGTGCAGAAGCGGCGGCAAGAGTCGCGGTGCGATGTTCACGGATCTGGTGGATGTGTGCGGCTTGACTCTGTGCGCGGTACTCCGGCAGCTGTCGGATTTATCCCGTCAGTCGGTGAGCATCCTGGAGGAGCTGGAGGGAGAGCTCGCCTCCATCTGCTACCGCTCCGGAGCTCTGGAGAATAAACTTATCAGCCTGCAGAAACACATCTCAGCACTGGCCACCAAGCCGCCGCTCAAACGTAGGAACTTTTCAGTACTCTTGCTGACTTATTGATGTGCGTGGATGACTTGTTTACTCACTTAATTGTCAAGTTCAAGGTCTTCTTAATTGATGTTTACATTCACCATGCAACATAAAACATCTCTTGACTTTCGTTCCTGAGCTGCTGAGCATATTTTGAGAACAATAGGCCTAACGTATTTATGAATTATAGAGGTATTGTGTTTAGTCTCTAAATGTAGGCTAGCTGCTTCTCCTCTGGCTGTAGGCTAATGTAAATATAGATGGAGGGATGATGGTCCATGGAAGGAGCAATGTTCTTTTGTTCACCACATGAACCTTGTGTTTATTTATTAAAACAACCCGTTGTCAAGATATTACCATGGTAAACTTTGGTTTCTGCAAATACATAGGCCTACCTTAGTTACGACAGTTATTTTTTCCTCTAAAGAATCCCAGGGTCAAATTTGACCCCCTCTGAAAAAATAAAAACGAAAATTAAGAATTCCCAAATTAAGGTAGGCTAGGCTAACATGCAGGTTGACCGTGGTGTTTTTTGTTTGTTTGTTTTTGGTGCCAAAGTAGGCAAAATACTTTTTAAATACAATGTAAAACCTACATTACCCTATTATAATATATTGAATATTGATGGAGTAACACCATTTGACTAAAAAGAAATGTTAAAGAATTTTGGGACACAATTTCTGCAAAGGTGTTGGTTTTCGTGGTTAATTTCTATCACTTTTGGCATTTCATAATATCTCACATATTTTATATCAAATTTCGCTATCAGTTAGTATATGGCCTAATTGCAAACAAACAAACAAACAAAAACAATTCCTTTTATTATGGCAGTAATTTTGTGTCAGTAGGCTACAGGTGTTTAGGAAAGTGCCTAAAGTTTTTTGTTGTTGTTGCCATGTAGTGTTTTAGGAGAAAGTTCCATCATAGAGAACAATATCGTAATGTGCAATTTTAGAAAATCTAAAGATATTTTTGGTTCATACAAAATTAATTACATGCCAAATGGTCAAAAGTCAGAACTGGTTCTGGAATTATACAGAAAACCTTTAATTTGGTAAAACGTTTTAAATAGCTTTTTTATTGTATTATTTAGTCTTTCTGTAATTTGTCTAATTACTTTTTATGACCATTACCAGTTTTATATCATCAACAATAATTACCATGGTGTTTTGGAAACTATGGTTACCATAATACATTTATGTAAGAGAATAAATAGCTCTAGCATCTTTTTGTAGATTAATTTGTGACATGCTAGTTTTTACTATTATAACCGCTATAGTTAATATCTAGGCTGTGTTGGAGTGCGGGGAAAATGCTGTAAAATTGCAATTGTACATCACTGCCACAAAAATACTGAACAAACAAGAGATGGCCTTAATGTTTAAACAGAAGAAATCAGTGTCATTTGACATCTATTCAAGTATTAGGATAATGAACAACACTTCTCTTCTTAATGAACAGTAAACAAATGCTTTGACCATACCACAAAGACTGTTTACCAACACATTCACACTTGGCTTTGTGTTTAACTTTCACATTACAATGCGTTGTTTTTAAATCTTTCCCATTTGCATTGGAGACGCATTTGGCATGTACTCCTCCTGACAGGATAAACCCTGCCAACTTTCACCATCTGAAGATGTGCAGAATATTTCCTCTGTCCATTTCCTTTGTCTTATCAGAGAAAGCCTCTCTGTATTGTTTACCTTAACCCTGAGCCCGGCACATTTGGCAGAGTGCTGGAGTCCTTCTTTTCCTCCGTCCTTATCATTTTCCAGTGGCAGACCACAGTGGAAACAAAACGTGGAGATTATCCTCCAAGTTCAAGAGGAGATCACTGGTACTGTATTTGTTTAAAACTGTAATGGTGAAGCATTAGCAGTTTGAAACTCTGCCATGCTTTGCCATGTTGAAGATAAATGATGTGGATCTCTGTATGTAGCGGATTCTTTGGCTGGGAACCTTCTCCACTGCGGTGTGGGGACAGAGGTCAGGTCCCTCTGGAGACTGTATGATGGGAACAGGAGGTGAAGGAGCAGACTGGACGCTTGTTTTTACAGTGATTGAACCAATTGCATTAAAACTGTCAGTTGATTCGGCTCTTCCTGAGTGAGTGTCAGTCAACTCCACTGATTACTGCCTCATTCCTCTGGCATTCATGTGAAAGTCACAAGACCACGTGTAGGTATGTGTGTGTTAAGGCAGAAAACCAAAGGAGTTCTGACCCTTAAACATGTTTTGGTTGTTTTTATGGGCTTTTTTTGCCTTTATTTGATAGGACAGTTGTGGACAGACTGGGACTTGCACTTGGGTTTCCTGCTTACAAGGCTATGGCTCCAAACCTTCAAACATTTATTTCTGATTTTTTATAGTAAAGTAAATAATGAATCAGTAATTGGTAAATATTAGAGTTTTTGTTTAATTTATCTTTTTAGTCGATATAGGATATTGAATTGTGATTTGCTCATTTCCCATATTTTCACATCTAGATAAATCAAATAAATCTTACTTAAATCTTTAAAAACACTAATAATTTTAAAACACTGTCATAGTCTTTGGCAAACCAGTTAAAATAGTTGATGTTAATTTTCATACTGTACTTTATCCACCACCTTATTTTGAAACGTGGAAGTAAGCTGTTTTCTGTGATAAGTGCAAGACTTCTGACTCATTAGCTGCTAAAAGAATAACAAAATGTAACAGTAAACGGTGAAACTTGCGCTACAAACCCATGTGTTTATCATTATGATAATTAATAAAATAATATACGCCTGGTTTCACAGACAGGGCTCAGATTAAGCCAGGGTTAAGCCTTAGTTCATTTAGGGCATTAGGTTTTTTAAACCACATAGGTTTCTCAACCATTTTAAGACAAAACTTTTCTGTTGCTTTTCAGTAAAACAGCTCAAACATGCATTTCAGTCTAGGACTAGCTTAAAGGAGTAGTTCACTTTTGAAAAAACTTTTGCTGATAATTTACTCAACCCCATGTCATCCAAGATGTCCATGTCTTTCTTTCTTCAGTCGAAAAGAAATTAAGGTTTTTGATGAAAACATTCCAGCATTTTTCTCCATATAATGACTGTTCAAATGGGGGTTAAACAACACCAGACGATGAATAAGGGTCTTATCAAGCAAAACAATTGCTAATTTAATAAATAAATGACAAAGTTTAAGTTTTATAAGCTCAAATGGTCGCCTTGCTCTGTTCTGTGATGCACGTTCGTGACTCTCCTGTTCGAACTCGTTCATCAAAATGAATGAATCTTTTTCCGAGTCTTTTTGTTCATTCAACGAACGAATTGACTCAGAAAAAGATTCATTCATTTTGATGAACGAGTTCGAACAGGAGAGTCACGAACGTGCATCGCAGAACAGAGCAAGGCGAGCATTTGAGCTTATAAAACTTAAACTTTGTTATTTTCTTATTAAATGAGCGATCGTTTCGCTTGATAAGACCATTATTCGTCGTCTGGAATCGTTTAAAGCCCTTTGAACAGTTTGCAGTTTGCACTGAAACTGTCTTTTGGACCTTGAACCGTTTGGTTCCCACTGAAGTCCATTAAATGGAGAAAAATCCTGGAATGTTGTCATCAGAAACCTTCATTTCTTTTTGACTGAAGAAAGAAAGACATGGACATCTTGGATGACATGGGGGTGAGTCAATTATCAGCAAAAGTTTTTTGAAAAGTGAACTTCTCATTTAAGCCTTGTCTGTGGAACCGAGCAATAGAAATTTAATATATTGAATATAGTTATTCGCTATAGCATGAACATATTAAATAATAATATTTATTATCTGTGCATCCCTGCTCGCAAGAATTCAGTATCTCTGTAAGTTGATGACATCATTGTTTGACGAACATTAGTGGACTGTTCTTCCTAAGCACAACCAATAAGCAATTCGGAAGTTTTCGAAATGTACTCCTACATGAATAAACATAATTTATTCTGAGCTTTATGAGTTTGTCTCCCTTGCTGAACGTTTCATGCAACTGTGAATGGTTATGTGTAGAGTGTCATGGATCTGGTGCAGATTATGATTGTAAATCCTGAAGTGACTTTCATATTAATGTTTGAAGATTTATACAGACAGAACATCCCTGACTTTTAGAGGCGAAGTGTGAAGTCGAGCCATTGCTTTTTTTCAGTGTCTTTTATAGTCTGCAAGATTAACTGGAATTTTAATAAGAGTGTGTGAGAGAGCAAGAGAGGATAGATGGAATGAGTGAGATTGAAGATCAGAGAAAGAGAAGATGGAAGGAGAAAGCGAGTGGGCCAGAGTGATCATGCTCAAAGACAAAGTAGCAAGTTTCAATTCAGCTTGAAATGCAAAAGAAACTTGTCTTATTTTTGCTCCCTTGGACTTGCCTCCTGAGTTGCCATAGAAATTATCCCTTTGCTTTAAATGAATGCCTTTTCATTTCATAAACTTAATGTCATCACCTTATTATGACACCAAGCACAAAATTAATCACCTTGTCTGGAAATAAATGCAACAGTTGCTCTACAAGTTGAAGAGCTTCCACCTCCAGAAACTCAGTCTGTTTCTTTCTACCTTTAATGTGCTCCTCGTTTCTTGGGCTAGCGGCTAAGAAGAATCGACACTGAAGATGTATCGCAGCTGTGACAAACTCCATAACTTTGGTTGTGTCTGTCTACCAGATGCCTGCAGACATAACTGGAGAAAAATTCAGCTCTAGCACATTCTCTCAAGCCAAGGTTGTGCTGTTCAGACTTTTTGTGTGTGTTTTTATGTTGAACATATGTAAGTCACTGCTCGCCTTTCCTGTCCTGGCGTCCCATCTCTAGGCAGTTGTGCAGCTCTTGGCGAGAAAGTGTTTGGCTCTGAGACTACACCATAGAGAGTGTGTGTAATACACTACAGTCCGTCCAGCTCTTACTATGACACAATAGTGTTGTAATGTAGCGGAGGTCGACATGCTTTTGGCCCCCTGACACACTAAAACATTACTAAAACAGAACGCTTTGGCTTAACAGTATAGTGTTACAAAATTCACTTGAACTTATAGTGTACTTCAAACCTTAAAAGTATACTTTTAGAAAAAAACTTGAATTGCAGATAGTAAAATGTTGAAGTATAATATTAAAATACACTTAAAAGCCACTTAAGAGACTACACTTTCATTAACACTGAAATAATGTTACTTAAAAGTCGGCATGAAATCAAATTTGACAAAACTTCTTTTTACATGTAATACTGTAATGTTTATTATAAATAATTTATCTGTGCACTTTATTATTTTTTAAAAATTGATGTACCCTTATAATCTTTAATCAAAGACATTACCCTGCCCTCCCCCATCGAAACGACTTCTCTTCTATTTCGGTCACGTGGAATGACGAAAGTGTGCGGCCAGATCCGATGAGGGTGCGGCTATCGGTGAACCGCCTCTCAGAGAATCGCATTCAAATCTGCCTCCATTTTGTATGCAACGCCCAACCTCCAGCAATCCAATCAATTCCTGAAGGCCGAAATCAAGCCCTGCCCTACATTTTTTTCCCTAATTTTAGAAGCTGTTTCACTCGGATATACGTCACGACAAGGAAAAAATGACAATCTCAACTTCCGTTTCACGCCGACTTTAAAGTAAATTTTCATTCACAATGTTTTAATAATCTTTCAAGTACTCTTTTTAAAAGAATGCCAAATTGTACTGTTTCACAAGGGTACAATGTGTTAGCTGTGCCCATTACTCAATATTTTACATTTTCATTCTTGACATTAATATGTTTTGAAAAGAGGCTGGAAAATGTCACACACAATATTCACACACTGTGTGAATCCTATTATGTGTTTACTCTGTCTTCTCCTTTAAGATTCCTATCGAGAGAGAGAGAGAGAGAGAGCTACATTTCCTCTGGGCCTTGATACACACACACACACACACATATCCCAAAGCCACTGACATTTGAAAAGTGTTTGTGTGAAGTTAAGCAGCTGTGTACTGTTGCATCACACTGTAATGTATTTCATCATTTCCCTCCTCGTCTTTGAGTATGATTAAACGTAACTATTGTGAAAAGCTGTGCAAAAGCATCTGTTTATGTGTGAAGGTAGCTGGAGATGCACCAGAGCTATCTATACCGTCTCAAAAACCATCCACAAGCAGACTGAAACTATTAGCCACTTGTTACCATGGCAACCAGACAACAGGTCTTCTTTTATGAGTATACTGAGCATTAGCTTTGACTGAAGTGACCTCATGTTAACTCAAAGGGGGAATAATTCTTGGTCATGTTGAACTGTGATAGATCCGTATATAGCAGCTGCTATTACTACGGAGACATTTCAGACTGGGATTTGATTGGAGGAGATCTTTCCAAGCAATGCTGTTTTACATGTTGTGCACATTTAGTCTCAGTCTCTGTTCATGGTCTCAGCAGCAAGCAGCCAAAGAAAACAAAATCCCTCTGTTTATACTGTATGGACTTCAGCTGACCCACCACTCACAAGCATGAGATAATGAGGATGAATAAACAGGGCAGTGCTCGAAATGTTACAGTGCCTTTTTTATAAACCATCTGCATCTACACCTGGTACTGTAGTGTTTTATCAGCACACAATGACTTAACAAGGAAACAATCGATATTTAGTTGGAGAATGGCTCCTTGTCAAGATCAACAAATGGCCTGAGCCTGGCAGTGTTGTAATAGGTGAGAAATGATTTCCAGATGTAGGGGAGCAAGTGGAGTGGCTTATAGGAGAGGAAAAACATGGAAGAACAAAAAAGAAACCAAATGAATAGAAACGCTGAAGGATCCATATGATACACATTTGTTTTACTGCTAAACCTTAACAAATTAAATACAATACTCAGAGAATTTGAGTAAATCCAGTGCCTTATAGTAGCTAATCTCTCTAACAGTAGTTATTGGAGTCGTCATTGTGGTGATGAGTAAAGACTGCGGTAAGGACAGTACAACATCCAATCAACCAATCAGGTTTAGGCTTACAAGCAGGATTAGACCGTGCTTCTATATCAGTGTTATTTCCCACGTCATTTCTCACTGATTTTAGGAATAGGTTCGGCTAGGGTTAGGTTTAGGGGTAGGGATAGGGTTTTCAGACAGTAATGTTGTTCCAGGATCAAAATGTTGATCCAGGATAATGTCTTACTTGGTAAAATCCCGGATAAGACCCGGTTTGGTGAAAAAACAAGTCTATAATCAGAAACTTTGTTGGTCTGGTTCTTAAGGGAACACCTGGGGAAGCTGCTTGGTACACTTTACGCGGCACACACTATCCTACAAGCTGTCGTCATCACTTTCACCCTGACTGCTTTCCTCACCATCTTCTTTTCCCTCAAACATAGTAGATAATGATGATTTTATTAACATTAAAGACAGGGTAGGCAGGTTTTTTCTAAAATTTGTTTAAACTTTCGATTCTGACATGATGTCACTACATGCACTGCGCTCATCTACTCTCGGCGCTGGTAAACACGTCCCCCAGCCCCTATTGAGTTTGATTCGGTAACGAGATAGTTAACCGATTGCACGCATGTGCACTGTAAAAAAAGATTTTTTGGTTAAGTAAATACTAGTGAAAAAACCCAATGTAATTTACTTGAAAAAGTTAGTTCAGCAAGAATTTAAAAAAACTAAGTAAATTCCATATCAGTACTTATTTCAAGCGAGTATAAATGAAAGTGTAATATCAACTCAATAAAATTAAGTAAAAATTACTCAACTTTTCTGATACTGGGGTTCCCATCATGCACTGGACCTTGAATAATTAATGAGGTTCATTTGTCACTGGTTTCCAGCTGTATTTACACTGTTTTATCATTGATTTTTGTTTTCAGTATTAGTAAATTGCCATTTTGTGACATCGAGTAAATTTTTTGCTTAAAACGACACATTCAAACACAAAAACGATCCATCAAATGTTACCACCATTGTGTATTGTCTACCAAGTATTGAGGTGTTTGTATTCACATAAGGCTTAAAGTCTGACATGATGTATATATAAATTACTTAAATGATCTAAGTAAAGCACATACTATAAATGACTAATAAAATTCAAGATAATTGTTTTAGTGAAGTGTAATACAAAGGCAAAGGAAATCGGTATTAATCAACCTTTTACAAGCCGAGTTAAAATTACTTATTTTTTGTAAAGTTTACTTAATTCCACATTCCAAGTAAATTTAACTTAAAGATTTCTAATTAAAGCTTCTGATAAATATGTTTAGGTTTTTACTTGGAAAATCTTTGTAAATTTACTAGCATTTTCTGAGTGAGATCGTTTAGCAAGGTTTTTTCAAGTAAATCCTACTCCAAATTTTTTACAGTGTGGGCAGGTCCAATAGCAGGGGGGTGGTGTCCATAGTAGTGAGGGAGAGTGACCGTTGCCCAGCCAATCATTGCATTCGTTCCGAAGGAAAAGATTAGCTGTGTTTATTACAGCCCTGAGAGGACACTCGATTTTTATACTCTCCTTATTAGAGTATTTACTATTAGACTATTATATTAACTATAAATACTTGTATGTGTGCAGTAGGTTTTGTGGGTCCATGGATTCTGTGTCTGTCCCATATTCCACTCTGAGAAATCTGGTCACCCTACCCGGCCCCCCCATCTGTGTCTGGCGACTGATTACAATTTTCATTATGTTCATAATTGCATTATATGTAATTTACACTTTATAATGACCATTAATGCTTGTTTTAGTTCGTTTATGTATTAGCATAGCATTCATATACACAATTAGCCTGATAGCTTAGCTTATACTTTATGCATTTACCCTTACATGCATTCACAACAATCTTTAATGTAATTTGTTAGTTTGTATTTTTGAACCACATACTACCTAATCACACAATAAGTGATGAGAACAAATTTTGAAAATGTGATGGCATTGTTTAAAATACATAGAGCATAAGTGTTTACAGTGTGTCATGTTCAATGCTGCACAGTGCTACTTAGGCTTTTAATTGTATACTTAAGCCTTGGATATACATACATCATTTCACACTTGTCAAATTAGAAAATGGATTTGCACTGCTTTCAACCCCTGGTGTGTGAATCTCTGGAGTATCGTTACCACTGCTCTGAAGCTAAAAGGGTACAATGTGAATTACATTAATCCATAACAATTAAAGCCCAAATTGTATTAATAAAACTAGAGTCTACTTAGTTTTTTGTTTTCTTGTGAGTTGTACCAAATATCTCAGCTCTGTACGGGCAGGTTCATCAGTGTGTTCTAGAGAGAGAGGTGTCAGAGTTTAATAAGAGAACAGACAGTACCAGCGCTGAGGCTCACACTGAGTTTTAATTCTGGTGACATAATGAGGACCGTATGTGTGAACGCACCCCCGTGCTGTGCAGCGCTACAGGCCTCGTGCTCCACCCAATCCACACACACACACACACACACACACACACACCTGCTTGGTCGCACTGTGTAAACATTTCAAGGATTATGTCTTTTAATTATAAAGTCATCACAGCATGATAATGCTTTAAAAGTGACTTTGCACCGAGAGTGCAATGATTTTGTTTAGTGGTTTTTTATTCAACATCTCTAGCCAAATCACCAAACCCACATTCCTCTGGTGGGTCCAGCGTGTTTCATGTAAACGGGTTCCAATGGCCACTAATTTCCAGTCTTTGGAGCACTTCCGACCACAACACAAACACAGGGAACAGAGGCGGATACCATCACATCACTCAGGATGTCAAATTCTACTGTGAATTTAGCGTGAAAGACAGAGGCTTTCTCTGTCCTTCAGCCAGACACCATGAAGTGTGTAAAATTGTATTATTACTGCCAGTGTAGCGATAAATTCAGGTGACAGGATGTGCCTCGGTTTTAAATATATGATTTTTTATTTCCTACTTGGTTACTGTTCTAAACTTATGGAAGGGTAAATCAGCTTTGATCTGTTGCATGATTTATGCTTTATTACTCGTTTTGTTAATCAAGATAATCTTCACAAATGAACACAACATTTATGATTTTTGAAGCCTGAATACAATGGAAGTAAAAAGCAAAAGTTAGGCTATAAACTAATTACACCAGTCGCATGACTTAAATCTCAACTCCATTAATCTTCTGAAAACGAGAAAACAAGATTTATACAAGCTAGAAAATTTGAGTTATAATAGTTTGCGTGAGCAGGATTATAAACACAACAAGGATGTAAAAGTGGACTAGTGAGTAGATGATTTCACCTGTTCAATCCAACAGGTGAAATCCCAAAACCCAAAACTCACTCAGAAACCAAAAATGCTCACTAATTTTCCAGCTTTCCTGCAGCACTTTTTTTTATATCTGTTGATGTCCTGCTGAAATTGAATTAGTGGACTGCAATTGCACAGTCTAATGTTTGGCACGTGCTCATGATGGTTCATGTTTCTGCATGTGAACAGGTGATTTCAGTGATTTTCTATTGGTGGATCACAACAAAATAGAGTGAGCTTTACTCTGATAGAGAAAAACAATGCTAAATGGAAATAATAAAATGCAACTCACCATATAATTATGTATAGTTTAAATCAATAGCTCTGGGGGAGATCATCTTCATGTTGTTTTTAATATCAAAGGCTGTGCGTCCAATC
The DNA here is from genome assembly GCF_016745375.1 of Pimephales promelas. Next base: position 260,552 of record NW_024121147.1, read on the forward strand.
AATCTCAAAGTAAAAAATTGTCTGTCACATGATGGAAGTAGTCGAATTAGGCAGATGGCAGTTTGGACAAATGTAATAATAACAAACTATGAACAAACTATGCAAGGTAAAATGAGGTTTGTTTGTTTTTTTACCACTGTATTGCATCACTATTTGATGTCCGATGTAAAATCCTTTCTGAAACAAAACCATTTGAGAACTGCTTATATAGATGTTGTAGATGCATCAGCACATGATGCGAGAAAAGCAGGTGTTTCATAGGGGTGATACAGTGTGAATGTGCTGTTTGCTTATTTTCAACAGTGTTGCCGTGTGTGTGTGTGTGTGTGTGTGCATTGATTTGAGGCTGACGCCGCAGAATGTGCTGCAGTGAGGATGGAGAGCCACCAAACTGATGAGAGAGAGCGAAAGGGAGAAAGTGTGAAAGAAAATGCAGCTGCATCCTCTCGTTCTGACTCACTGTGAACTCCTGTGTTAGGGGTGTGTGTGTGTGTGTGTGTGTGTGTGTGTGCTCAGAGTATGACGCCATCCGTGAGGGAAAACGCACATTCCTGACTTGTCATTTATTCAGCATATACAACTTTACAGAGCATCTGTGGGCAGGGTGTGTGTTGTCGGACTCTACAGTGATGCGTTGGAGGAGACGGAGGTCTCCGGGACAGGGCAGGCAGGGGGAAACGGAGGCGCCGTTCACCATGCCCTTCTTCAGAGGTAACAAAGCTATTAGTGTGCTCATCATTGCAGTTACTGTAGGTGATGCCGTGTGATATCTGAAGGCACTTTGCATGATTTGTAATGTTCGGTGCATTGCCGTGTGTTTGCATGTGTACGTGTTGTAGTTTAACGTGCTGTTTACTGATGTGCTGCAGTCTCAGGTAAGCATTCCATAAGGCTTGCTCAGTGTTTACACACACACAGTTTACTATTCAGCCAACTCATTAGCTGTAAAATAAAAGTTATATATTAAATTTTTATATTATATATTGCTGTATATTATTTCATATTTTAATTTAGTTTAGTATTTTTATTTAATTACATAATTATAATGAACATATTCTTTATAAAGATATTTTCCCTGGGAAAAAATACTTGTACTGTTAATTGTAATAAATTAAAATTAATTAAAAAATAAATAAAAAATAATATATATATATATATATATAAAGCTATATCAATCAATTACAATATATATATAGAGATATTGTAATTGATTGATATAGCTTTTACACAGTTCTGAGAAGTTTCACATACCTTGAAAATGTTGTCAGTGATGCAGTAAGGCCAAGAAATGTTTTAATTGCACATTTGATTCGACAGTATCTAGCATGGAATGGTGGTGAGTCTTTCCTCCATCTCTTACATATGTTAAAGGGTTAGTTCACCCAAAAATGAATTCTGTCAGTATTTACTCACCCTCATGTTGTTCCAAACCTCTATGTGTTTATTTGCTCTGCTGAACACAAAGGAAGATATTTGGAAGAATGTTTTAATCAAACAGATCTCTATGGTAGTCAATGGGGAATGAGATCTGTTTGATTAAAACTGTCCTCCAAATATCTTCCTTTGTGTTCAGCAGAACAAATAAACACATAGAGGTTTTGAACAACATGAGGGTGAGTATATACTGACAGAATTTTTCATTTTTGGGTGAACTATCGATTGAGAGCTGGTATATTGGTCTCACGTCTGCACTCTCAGTCTACTGTTTATCAGCCAGCCAGGCCTCAGAGTTCTGCTCACTGACTCAACATCTGCAATTCTTTTCATACTTGCGTTGTGGAATAAAACAGATAGAAAGCAGCAGAATAAAGCAGAGCATTGAGCTGTACCCTCTGGGCATGGGACATGGAGACCTTCAGCTCCAATCATCATATGACACTATCAGATGGGAGTATTGCAGCCCAAACTGATTTTTTTTTAGTTTTTCATGTGTTCACTCAGTAATGGACTGAATTGTTCATGTGGGTATTTATCTTTGGTTTGATTAAGCCATTTGTGAGTGAGTACATTTGTTTGGTCTATATGTTTAAACCTCAATAGGGCTGAGAAACGTGTTTTGATCAGTTTAGATGTTTGTGTTTTGTAGACACTGAGAGACGATTTGGAGAACAGGATGTTTTTGGCTTTCTGGGTGAGATTCTTGCATTTCATTTGATCCATATTTCATGAAATAGGGTTCTCAAAGTCTTCTGATTGCGGTCCAGGCAACGGCTCCAGAATGTTGAAGAGCTGAGATGCTCTTTCATTCTCCCTGTTTGTGTTGCTGGATGAGATTAAAAGAGAACTTTAGCGTCTGGTTAGTGCTGTGTTTTTTTATTATTAACTCAAAACAGACGGTTTCGTAATTGGTGGTTTCTGCAGACACTGTTGTTATTCATTGATAGGATGTTTTTAATGGAATTTAGCAGCCAGGTTTCATTAGAAGTTATAGGTCATTACCTATGGTCATCATTAGCCATTGTGATTCTGTATATCTACTGTAATTTGGATTCTTGATCACATAACAACTGGCTCACTCACTACTACATTTTTTTTAGTTTATTAGAGTACCCATGGACCACAAGAGAGAAGAAACAGATGTACACTACTGTTTAAAAACAAAAGAGAGAAATTTAGCAAGGATGCAGTAAAGGAGTAGTTCACTTTTTAAAAAACCTTTTGCTGATAATTTACTCACCCCCATGTCATCCAAGATGTCCATGTCTTTCTTTCTTCAGTCGAAAATAAATTAAGGTTTTTGATGAAAACATTCCAGGATTTTTTCTCCATATAATGCTCTTCATTGGGAACCAAACGGTTCAAGGTCCAAAAGACACTTTCAGTGCAAACTGTAAACTGTTCAAAGGGCTTTTAAGCGATTTCAGACGATGAATAAGGGTCTTATCAAACGAAACGATCGCTCATTTAATAAATAAATAACAAAGTTTAAGTTTTATAAGCTCAAATGCTCGCCTTGCTCGGTTCTGTGACGCACGTTCGTGACTCTCTTGTTCAAACTCGTTAATCAAAATGAACGAATCTTTTTCCGAGGCAATTCGTTCATTTTGTTCGTTGAATGAATGCTTTTGGACCTTGAACCGTTTGGTTCAAAAACATTTCATCAAAAACATTAATTTCTTTTCGACTGAAGAAAGAATGATATGGACATCTTGGATGACATGGGGGTGAGTCAATTATCAGCAAAAGTTTTTTTTAAAAGTAAACTACTCCTTTAAATTAATCAGAGGTGACAGTAGTAAAGACTTTACAAAAAAAAAAACTTTCAAATAAATGCTGTTCTTTTGAACTATTCATCAAATAATACTGGTATAATAGTAAAATGGTTTCCACAAAAATATTAAGCAGCACAACTGTTTTCAACATTGATAATAATAAGAAATGTTTATTGAGCAGCAAATCAACATGATGGGTCATGTGACACTGAAGACAGGAGTAATGGTGCTGAAAGCTCAGCTTGGCCATCACAGGAATAAATTGCATTTTAAAATATAGTAAAATAGAATATTTTAAATGAAATAATCTTACTGTTTTACTGTATTTTTTATTTTAAATAAATGCAGCTTTGGTAATTGGTAAGCATAAAAGACTAATTTCTAAAACATTACAAAATCTTACAGACCCCACAATCTTGAACGGTATGTCAATACATTCAAAACGTCTTTCGAGTGAATATTGGATTAAACATCACTATGCATTTTTGTCATATTCAAGTAAACCAGCATACCTTTATAAGTAACAAAAAGGCTTTGGCTGCTCTGAATTTTGCAGGGAAAGTAGGTTATGTAGTCTGGGACCATTTCTTTACTCAGTTTAAGTCTTCATAAACACTGAGGTCTGGCCAGATCTGTGGCAATGCTTTGAAAGGATTTTACAGAGAATAACAGTGTTTTGAATCTTTAAATGTTTCTGGTAGTATTTAAATGAGTGAGGTAACTAGGCATGGCTTGGAATTAGATTATATATGCGGTTCAGGAATTGTGGTTGTTCAACTTCTTGAATTCCTCATGTTGTGCTAAGGTAAAATAAGATACTTTTTTGCCCTCCTGACTAATGGCATTAGCTCATATTTGGCAGATGTAACTCAGCGCTAACCCCAGCGTTTGTTGTTGTCATTGTTTATTTTTAGAGGTAACCGCTGAGTGTTCTGCTGCCTTACTGCCATGCTACGACATTCACGGGCATGCTGGGATACTTAAATCCCCAGGCCTGCTGTCAAGAAGACTCAATAGTGTGTGCCCAGTGTGAGTCTTATAGCAGATTTGTGGATTCTTTTATCGTGATTAATATTTAGATAAGAAAAAAAGCATCCTGACAGGAAGGCAGATCTGAAAACACGTCTACAGGGAGTCTGAATCATCTGCTCTTAGTTGGAAGTTTGGTCGTTCTCTCTCCATGGAAACAGACGGAGTGACTTTCAGAAAGTCAATAGGATGGTCGTCTGATGTGAAATCACCTGGTGTGAAACAATTTCAGTAACCGCATTACATGCCTGATGTCTCCATGTTGTCTACATTAACGGACGTCAAGAGCCAAGTTGTGAACACTCATGCTTGTAATTACATCACCTTCCACTTTAAGCTCCGCCACTCTTCCCTTTCCCCTCAATTCGCTATGATGTCATCCTCTCCATTTTGTTTTCATTGGTTTTTCATTCCTCAGTGAGTTAGCACTGATCAAGTATCTGGTTGAATAAGTGTGTAGATGGCGTGCCTATGTTTTACTGTATTATAGTGCTGATGTGGAAACGCCTCTATAACTTACGAGTGGGGGGTGAGAGCGAAGGTATAGAACGAGAGTCAAGAAACGGTGCTGATGGCCTGGCCCCACTTTCCAGGCAGGAAATGAGCACCGTGTGGATTGTGCAAGTCGTGTGTCTTTTTGCACGTGTGTTTGTGAGGCTCCAAGGCGCAAGAGGTGCATGGGCGTCCCCCGACGGCTCGTAATGCTCAGCAGATGTTTTCCACCTTCCATGTTCGTATTAATCCAGTCATGTGGACAACCAAGAAGCAATCTTTTCCGATACAGCTCTCTCTTTTCCAGCACAAAACAACCCATTGCTCCATTCTCACAGCGTTGATAGTTATCTCAGCTAGGCGGCCATTCCAGAGCAAATAGCGTTCTGTCCATATTTCTCTCACTCCCTCTTATTTCCCTATGTGTCTGCACTCCATTGTTCCATTATCTCAAATATAAACCTGTTCCAGCTATCGAATTGTTGCTGAAGTTTGCCCAGTGGTAAATAGCCCTTTTAGAGCAGATGAAGTCCTCAATATCAATATGGTCTGCAGCAAATTACGGGTATTTATTTTTTGTAACAAGTCCATCAAGTTTCTTCACTGTTCGCTTTGTTTACATTCTCCAAGAGAGTTGAGGCAGAGGGCGCGAGGGGCACCAAATCGCTTTTTCAGAATCGCCTTTTCGTTAAATACTGTTCCAAAATGAGTTTTGTTTATTTTGGATAAGAGGAGAGAGTTGACCACCCAGTGTAAAGAGAATATGGAAACGTTTTTGTCCGTACACTAGAGGGTTTAAATTGATTTGGACGCGTGTCATTCTCTTTAAAATGTTTTCGTCTTTGTGATGGAATGAATTCATAACCATGTTGGGTTTTTTTGCCTCAATACGTTCCTTTCATTCCGCTCATCCTTTGAGTCTGAATCTTCGTGCTGGCTGCTTGTCCTGGCACATGCAGGCTCATCTTGGATGCTGCAGGCCCACATTAGGAGCTTTTCCCTGACCACACACACCTCTCAATGGTGTAGAGGCCAAGCCCTATTCTTGCTGGTTAACCCAACTCAGCTTCTTATATCACTGAAAATATATTTTCACTTCTGCAGGGGAACAGTGGAATCACTCAGTGCAAGTGAGTCAGTCATATTGATAAAGCACAATTAAATGTTTATTCGCTGTTCTTTTCTTTTCAGATGATGTAAATATAATTCTTCACTGCTGCAGAAAAAATAAATCATGACGATACTTATTAACCCACCAAAAAATATGCGTGTGTGTACATTTGGCTGCGTTTTTTGATAAAAAAAAGTTAAAACAATAATATTTTAAAACATTATTACAAATTAAAATCACTTTTAAATAATTTTATGTATTTTAAAATGTAATTTATGCCTAATTTTCACCAGCTATTATTTCAGTCTTTAGTTTCACATGAAATTATTCTAGTATGCTGATTTGGTTCCCATTTCTTATCAATAACTTTTTTTGAATGGAACGTTCTTTTAAATAGAAATATTTTGTAACATTATAAATGTCTTTACTGTCACATTTGATCCTTGTTAAATGAAACTATTAAAAAAAAAAAAAAAAAATCCATCTTACTGACTCCCAAACTTTTGGCTGGTAATAGTTGTTAGAGCTCATGACCAGGAAGATACTTGATAAAACCTTGCAGATAATTTGTTTAAAGTTACACTGCCTCTAATTGTGAAATGAGTGTTGTGTTTATATTTGTGTCACTCTTCTTGCATGTGTGCAATGTTGCGGTCTCAATTATATCTTTATTGTGGAATCTCTGACTCGCACACAGATCAGTGTTAGATTCAATGGTGGTGACAGAGGGTTATGTGAGTGGGTGTGTGGGAAGGAAAGGCCTTTTTCAATATGCCTTCTGGCTGGTTTAAGGGACAGGCACACACACACACACACACACACACGCACAATAAAGAGCATCACTTAGCATGTGCTCCATTAGCTGTAGGTCCGAGTGAAGTGTTTAGTATCATAACATAATCAGTATCGAGTGTGTGTGCGAGCGTTCATGCATGCGTGTGTTTGTTTGGACCCATGAGGAATTGTATGTATTACATGAGTGCTGTTGCACTGTAATTTAACTGTTGCAGTGAGTGAGTGTGTCAGCACAATAAGCAATGGACGAACTGGTTTAGGTAAATACTGGAGAACCTCCAGTGGAATGTAACCTATCATCTTAAATTCTCCAGAAACCATCTCACTAAATGCGTGCCACAGCTCAATCTTGATCTGCAATCATACACTCACGATGCATGTTGACTTTTCTCTATATTGATAAATGGATCGATCAACTTTTCCCCCAAAATATTTTTAGTGAATAAATAATCATACAAACAACATCGGAGCCCATTGACTTCCTTCATTTATTTCTCTTCTCTTCTTTTATGTTCCACAGTATAAAGAAAGTTACAGGTTTGGAAGAACATTAGCGCGAGTCTATGACAGAATTTTCATTTTTGGAGGAAAAGGCACTACTTAAAATGCTTATTTTGCGTTTTTTTTTTCTTTAAAGAAACATTCAACCTGTCAATAGAACGGCGAAATGATTCATTTCAAATGATCTAGAAGCAGTTTGAATCAGTCCTGCTCAAACACTCGTAATTACAATCACATGATGCCTCTGTGGACCAGTGTTTGAATTCTCAAAAACAGCTTTGCACTTGAGCAGTCCAAATCATTAAAATCACTATTTCTATGGGTTAGAAAGAATGAGACCAAATCGTACACATATTAAAGCAGATGAAATAAAATATAATTCTTCTGAGAAAGTATGAATCACTGGTTTTGCTCATCTGGTTCTGGTTGGGAACGAAAGGGAGGTTGGGAGATGAATATAGGAGGAAGGAGAGTGTCTGACAGACTTAATTGAGTTTATAGGCAGTTGAGACAGAGATAGTGGCATCTTTATATACTGGAGAACAGATCAGCCCAGTGCTTAACTGAAAGACAGGCCAGCTGGAAGCCTATGCACAGCTCAGTCAAAGAGTCACACCACCTCTATGTGTGTGGAGGAGGTCTAACTCCTCCTCTCGCTCGCTCTCCCCAAACTTGTGGGTCCTATATATACAAAACGGTATGTGTATATGTGTGTGCAGGCCTGAGTTTATAGCCTATATGTGTTTGTCTTACTATTGGGCTTTTGTTTAGCTGCATCTGTTGATCATTGTGAACAGGTTAGTCCATTTGTTTGCATATTTGTCATGTGTATACGTGTGTGTGTGTGTGTGTTCTTGTTCTTTTCGTATCTGCAGTATATAGACTCAATCAGTGTTGCAGCTCTGATTTGCTAAAATGTGCTGAAAGCAGTATACAGACTGAAATCCACACACTTGTGCATTATTTAAGGTTATGTTTTATATTGTTGAGCATGAGTTTATTGATTTAGAGGCTGACTCAGATTTGTGAGGTGTTGCATGATTGATGGATCAATCACTGTTTAACAGTCTTTGGTTTGTTGTTTCTTCAGCGCGGTTCATCTGTCCATCAGTCAGTTTTGTGGGCGGGATTAGCACACTAGAAGCATTCCAAGCAATGAACAATGGCCATGTAAACAGCAGGTGTGTGTTTATATACACCTAAGGGCTCAACACTAGTGCCAACCGCTGATATGTGGATGTTTTTAAATGACTTCTCTATTTCTCTCATACATTACCTTCCCATTCTGCCCTCCATTCTTTTAGTTTGACTGCTTCAGTGGCCATTTGTTGATTAGTATACAGAATAAATACACTTTCCTCGCTGTCTTTGCTGAAAGCAGCATCCTCCCGACACGCATTACTCTCTGTGAAGCCCTTCAGAGCTTTGATAGTGTTGTGTTTTACTGCTTGGCTTCCTGAAAAAAAAGAAGAAGCTCAGTTTGAATCAGTGACAGGGACATCTCTTAGGATATGAACAGCATCTATCATTAGAGAAATGGATGGTTGTGTTTAAAAATGCCCAGTAGAATTGTTGCATTGTTTCCCCTGTTTGGATACACTTCGGTGCCACTAAATAGTTAATCTTTGTACTTTTCTTCTCCATAGAAAGTCAAAACGTTTCCGTAATCCAAGCCATTTAGTGTGTACAATTAGGATTTGTTCCCCCAAAATTGCTTGCTATTGTGCATTCATCTCTTAATAAATGTTTCATAGATGTTCTCCTCATAACAACGCCTTGATTAATGGGAGATTAAAAAAATTTATTTCATGCATCATTTATACACTTATACCTCAGTTTTATGCTTCAAAAGAATACTTTCAGAAACATGTAGCAATGAAATAGATGATATTAAAAACAAATGATTTGACATCATTGTGAACATATTCATGAATTAATTGTGAGGACTCTTTTAGGACTCTAATTTACTGAGAAATCTGTTCTTTGGAGGAGACTAAATATTTGAACATTTCTGCTGGAGCACGTGCAGTTCTATTCACCTCCACTAGAGGGAATAACAACATTGCTTATCACTGCTTTGAACTCTTTGTGATCTGCCTAAATTTGCCCTACTCGTGTCCTTTTAACTTTGTTATGATCTTTATTTTAAATCTCTGCATAATTAAACACCTGGCGTAACCGATGGGTGGTTTGCCCTGCTATATTTGTAAAAGCTGTAATGTACAGAGAGATCGGGTGAACGACAGACTCAATGACATAGCTGACAACTTTTGAGTTTAGCTTTGAGGGAGACCTTTCCCTGGGTGGGGTCTCTGCCGTGCGCGCGCGCTACGCGGTTTGGAGCACAGTCTCTGGCTCGCCCTAGCTAGATTCCGGGAGATTTTAACTAATTTTCGACATAACTAGTCGATCATGAGTGGGTCAACAGGTACATACATAGATAAACTCATCTTCCATGCATTTGACCGACCAGGTTGACAGTTGACACTTCAGCGTGAGAAATCGGGGGTGTGACGTGTGAAACCAGTCAAATGCGTGAGAGTTGGCAGCTCTGCTTGGAAAGAAGCCCTTTTTACAGAGAGAAAGATTATGGTGCCTGCACTGCTGTTTACAGTGTGGAGAGGAAGACAAGAGAGTGAGAGGCAGAGAGAATTTGCCCTAGTAGGATATAGGTTGAAGTAGAGGGATTGAGTTTTTCCTTCCTTTTAAGGGATTATAAACCAGAATGTGGGGTTGTGCATGGAATTGCATTGGAAAGTGTATTTTAATACTGTATTTAATAGTCTTGCCATGAGGAATGCAGAAGAATGATGTCATGCATGCACACATGCTCATTATTATGTATATGTACACAGTGTCTGCAAGCATGCATTCACATTTTGGTACCAATAACATAACAGGAAATGAGAGAGATTATGCTACTTTTGTCCCCTCTTCTCTTTCCTCTAGTATGGCTCTTGGGATTTGGAAAGATAAGACGCAGTTCTACATCAAAAGCTGTCCAAGTTGCGGCTCCAACTGTTGTGCTGTTTGTAGAGGACTGTGCGAACCAGTGGCGTGCAGTTAGTGCTGTTCTGAAACGAGGATGTTTTTTTAAATGTAAATTCATCTTCCAGTTACACTTAATGACAACACTTTTTTCATGTTAAATAAATAAGCATTATTTGCACTATCAAGAAAACAACAACAACAATCAATACGATTTTTTTTTCAGTATATTTACAGTATTTGAAACTAGGCGTGACGGTCTTTACACAAAATTTACACGTTGTGATAATTGCTGAAGCTTTTATCACAGAATACGATATTATCACAATATTGAAATAAGTTGCAAAAAAAGTGTTGTCATAGTGTAACAGGTTTAATAACTTTTCTTGTAACAAAAACAACTGAACATTTAAATACAATAAAGCACAAAAATCTATAGTAAACAAATGTTTTAAACAGATTAAAGTGCAAGAGATAGGTAACATTTTACAATAAGGCCTCATTAGTTAACGTTAGATAATGCATTAACACATACACATCAACAATGAGCAGTTAATATTCTTTGTTTGTGCCCATGATGTATCATGCATGTTCATTATCGTAATATATTGTATTACCGAATACCAACACATATCTATTTGAAACTTTTTAAAACACCGAAAAAGACAAGATAGTTCCGCGGACTTCATGCTTTTAGTTAGTGTTTGGTGCTTTTTACTTGTTACATCATTTGGTGGCAAAAACGTACATCAGTTGGTGGCAAAAACGGGCTTTCTTTATGATCAATTCGTTGAATAATTCACATAACCAATTCATTAAACACTGATTGATTCAAGAACAAATCACCATGACTGTGTGTTGATTAGTGATGGGCGTTGTGTAACGGTTCTACTTTGGCCTTGTTTGAAATTGTTTTCATTGGTTGTGCAAAAACAGAAGTTGTGTTTAAAATTTAAGTTAGGCTACACCCATTATTAACTTCTTGTTTATTGAACTATTGCTCATCATTCTGTTTTTTTCTGAACACTGTTGGGATTACCTGCAGCACTGCCGATATTCATGATGAACAGCAGGACTCTTGCTTGTGTTCAATTGCAACTGACTTTACTTCAATATTGTGACGTATTTATGAATGAAATGGAATACTGATCGAGAAATAAATAAATGAGGGGGCTTGATCTATAGCTCACAAGTTGGAGTGTAATGCTTAAAAGGTTAATTTACCCAAAAATGGAAATGATCTCATTAATGACTCACCCTTCATCGTTCCAAGCCGATAAGACCTCCGCTCTTCTTCGGAACACAGTTTAAGATATTTTAGATTTAATCTGAGAGTTTTCTGTCCTTCCATTGAAAATGTATGTATGATATACTTTCCTTGTCCAGAAAGGAAATAAAGACATCATTAAAGTAGTACATGTGACGTCAGTGGGTTAGTTCGAATTTTCTGAAGCATTGAAAATACATTTTGGTCCAAAAATAACAAAAACTACAACTTTATTCAGCATTGTATTGCCTTCCGGCTCTGTTGTCAATCCACGTTCACGAGTCCGCAGTGACGCTGGTGACGTAAGATGCTTCTGACGTGTTATCTGGTGCGTCCGTGTATTCGGGTTCAAATAAAAATGGCAGGGCAAAAAAATACAAGTCTTCCTCTGTGTTGAAATCCTTAGACATGTTTGAAAAAATTGTTTTGTTTACAATGTGTGTCTCCCCCAAACTGTGAACGAAGCTCTTTCGCACCAGATAACACGTCAGTAGCTTCACTGAACGCGGATTGACAACAGAACCGCAAGAGAATAAAGTCGTATGTTTTGTTATTTTTGGACCAAAATGAATTTCCGATGCTTCAAAACATTCTAAATAACCCACTGATGTCACATGGACTACTTTGATGTCTTTATTTCCTTTCCTGGACAAGGACAGTATATCATACCCATTTTCAATGGAGGGACAGAAAACTCTCGGACTAAATCTAAAATATCTTAAACTGTGTTCTAAAGATGAACGGAGGTCTTACGGGCTTGAAACGGCATGAGGGTGAGTCATTAATGACATAATTTTTGGGTGGACTAACCCATAAGAATGTTTTGCCCAAGACCAATGACATCATCAGAAAACCAATGGCGTTCAGATTTTGACTAAAGGTTACAAAGACAATTTTTTTTTGTTTACTAATAAAGTAAATGGGGCTAATTTGATTACTTGTAGACTTTAATAAAATACTAGCAATTTATATGTTTGCAATGTAAAGTGTCGGCACTGGGCACAGATGAAGGTGAAGCATCACAGGATCATCTCAGTTTAGAGAAAGGCGTGTAAAGTGAAGGAGGTGTGCACAGATCGTATGAGAAAGAGAAGTTCTAGCTTTGACATCTGAGAGGATTAGAACTGCTCCAGAGGTTAGAGTGGAGGGCATTCTTTCTTTGGGTTTATTCATCCCTCTCTTCTCTTCTCTCATGTTTCTTCCTGCCTGTTGAAAAACTGAGAGGCTGACTGAAGGACCAGGTGCTGTTGCTGTTGGAAAGTTACACAGTGTAAAGTCATCCTGGTTGGCTCTCTATGCTCCGCACCCACCCAGGACGCTATAGTGGCTGCACACACTAAGCTACTAGAATCAGATCAGATGTGCAGCTTTTAGATTGATATGATCACATTCAGAATCGCTGCACTAGACCTGAACTAATTTCCAGCTTTGCCTCTAGATGGTGTAGTTTATGCGGCTGAGGTTTATATGTGTGTGAATCTGTGGTCTTCAGAGTTTTGGCTCGTCTTACAGTGACTGCGCTCACTACCTCACAAGCACCATAAACCCATCCATCACCCCTCCATGTCTGCGGTACTCATCTGTTTCTGCTTAAATACATTGTGCATTTTCTTTTCTGTTTGAGTTTCTAAGGTTTTAGCCTCATCATATAACACCCTCCATCGAAACAATATTGTTTTAAGTCTTAAAGCAACAAAGGCAGCCTCCTCCGCGTTGGGAATGCCGTCTGACTCGGAAGGCAGGAGCGTTTTATTCATTTACTACAAACAAATCTTCCGGCGGCTCCACATAGATTCTGGGTTTTCTTCGTAATTAGTTTTGGTCGGGTCCTCCATATTCTTTCTTTCTTCAATAATGTCTGTGTGCTGAGGAGCTTTAGGAGGCCTCAACCCCCTCCCCACTAATCTCTCCACAATATTGTTGGGAAAAGGCTCCAGAGGACGGAGTGAAAAGGAGGGAGCAAAACCAGGATAGGAGGAGTAAAGTGGGCGTTCCCTCCTCCGAGGCCCAGTTCATGGGGTTTTCACAAAGTCTGCCATGAGTTAAAAAAAAAAAAAAACAGAGAAGTAAAGGGGGCTCTCTATCCTATTTCTCCTTCCGTTTTTCCTCTTCACTCCACCTTCTTTCCCTCCCACCACTCTTTTATTTTCTCTCTAAGCCCCCTAAATGTGACTGCGTTCTTCTGCACCCCTCACCCTCTGTTGCAGCAGAGCAGAACAGCTCATGCTAGTGTCCTTTTCCATTTGCTTTGTCAATTTGTCCTGTGGGAATCCTGGTCTATGATCCAGGTGAGTGTTGAACAGGTAACCATTGTTTTGAATTTACTTACAGCCAATGTTACTAGAAACTTACTTGTCAGAATGAGATGAAACACTCTGAAAGCTTTGCTTCCAGTGGCCAATTTTGTTTTCCTGCCAATGGAGCTTGCAAAATCTATGTGATGTGTCCTGGTAATTACTTCCACAGGGTGACCAATTACGTTTGTGGCGTTTGATGAAGCTTATTGATGAGGCTCTGAGAGAGAAGCGTAGATTTTCAGTCATGTTTTTATGACTGATGACTGGCTAATGACATAATATTCCCAGCATCTAGGCCTTTGGAGAACTTTGTGTATGGAGTTGATGATTGGCAGCCAGCATATTGTAAGATCCAGAGGGAAGAGAGATGTCATGAGAGATCTTCTGTGCTGCTGGAGCAATGAAACCTGCTGTGCTATCAGAGTTTCGCCTTCCTTTCTCTTTCTGGTTCTCGTGTAGGAATGAAGTAATAGTGATTTTCAGGCGACTCTGCAGGTTTTACAGAAGGTGCTGGAACTAAAAATGTTGACGCAGCTTTTATGATGATTGAGCAAGCAGAATATATTATGGTCATAGAAGAGAAGAAAAGCCAATTGAAACCGATGTGGTATGCTGGAAGAGATGGCATGTGCTTACTGACACACAGTTTCATGGGGAAAATCTGATCATCCTTCTGTTCCATGTCTTGTAACATTAACTTGTTTTTATTAGCACAGTTCTGCTGGTGGTGTGATCACAGAAACACAGCTTACAGATTTTCCCTAAAGCATTTTACTCTTTAGCTGTTTCACTTGCTGTTAGTGTCAATGTCAATCAAGCATTTATATGAAGCTTAACAATATTGCTGTTGTCACATCTAATCATAGTAACAGTTGGTTGACGTGGTGCACAGGGTCACAATGCAGATGGAGTCACTGCTGTCATTAAAGGAGTAGTTCACTTTTAAAAAACCTTTTGCTGATAATTTACTCACCCCCATGTCATCCAAGATGTCCATGTCATTCTTTGTTCAGTCGAAAAGAAATTAAGGTTTTTGATGAAAACATTCCAGGATTTTTCTCCATATAATGCACTTTACTGGGCACCAAACGGTTCAAGGTCCAAAAGACAGTTTCAGTGCAAACTGCAAACTGTTCAAAGGGCTTTAAACGATTCCAGACGATGAATAAGGGTCTTATCAAGCGAAACGATCGTTTAAGATAACAAAGTTTAAGTTTTATAAGCTCAAATGATCGCCTTGCTCTGTTCTGTGATGCTCGTTCGTGAGTGACTCTCCTGTTCGAACTCGTTCATCAAAATTAACAAATCTTTTTTTTCTAGTCATTTGATTCATTCAATGAACGAAATGAATGAATTGACTCGGAAAAAGATTAGTTCATTTTGATCAACGAGTTCGAAAAGGAGAGTCACAAACGTGCATCCCAGAACAGAGCAAGGCGACCGTTTGAGCTTATAAAACGTAAACTTTGTCATTTATTTTTTTTAATGAGCAATCGTTTCGCTTGATAAGACCCTTATTCATCGTCTGGAATCGTTTAAAGCCCTTTGAACAGTTTGCAGTTTGCACTGAAACTGTCTTTTAGACCTTGAACCGTTTGATTACCAGTAAAATGCTACTGGTATATGGAGAAAAATCCTGGAATGTTTTCATCAAAAACCTTAATTTCTTTTCGACTGAAGAAAGAATGACATGGACATCTTGGATGACATCGGGGTGAGTAAATTATCAGCAAAAGTTTTTTTTTTTAAAGTGAACTACTCTTTTAAAAAAACAGGTCCAGTTTCTTCTCATACCTTGTTGAATCCACAATTATTAATGTGGAAAAAATGACAATGGATGTGATGAGGGATGAGTTTTAGACAGGGCTATATGTTTTTTATATACAGTATATGACAAATTTTTGTGAACAATATTTATTTAACAATTTGCATGTGGTACTGCTGGTGGCATAGAACAATAATTGTTGAAATGTTTAAAGTTTAAAATGCTGTTTGGCAGTCCATTTCACAGTTAAGAAAAAACTCAAGCCTCAAGACACAGCCTAAATAATTACTGGAAAAATGTATATATTTAATGAGTGTAAATGAGCTTTATTTTGGCAGAGGCAATACTAAATGTACAAAGTGGAGCGGTGAGTCACAGAAATTAAAAAGACAGTATTCCTGCAAAATCAGTCGGCAGACTCGGCACTCACTCATTGAAGTCTTGTTTATATGAGTGAAGATCTAGTATTGGGTTTCTCTTATTTTCTCTGTTGCTGTCTCTCTGAACAGTGTGTCTTTTGCTAACTGTTAGATCCTTCTTACGATCTCTTGTGTTTAACAATGGATGTGTGTGTGTTACTGTGGTTCATAGAATGAGTGTTTCAGTAAGGGTGGATGTCATTCTCTGACTATAGAGATCACATACACAAGGGCATAGTTGAGAAAACAGACATTTATCAGCGGTCTGTCATCAACGGGTTTATGTAATGGAGTATGTGAGTGTGCGAGTGGAGGGGACAGATCCAGGATTCCTCTTGCATAACTAAATGACTGGGGCACCTGACCCCAATGATTGTGCCAGGAACTTCTGGTAGCACACAGATCCATCATTTCTAAGCTCCAGCTAGTTTAGTGAGGAGGATTGCTTCTCTGTGGAAATGTGGTTTGATAAAACATCTCAGCTAAAGATTTAGATCAGGGGTTTTCACATTTTTGGCCTGGGGAACCCCAGGTGGACAACGTAAAATTAAGAGAGACAGTGTTCTAGTAACTCAAACAAGAGGACATGGGTTTTATTTTGAAGAAATAGTGTGCACATCCAGAAACTTTTGGCACGTGCTCGATCAAATAAAGCATAAACTCAAAATAAACAAAAATCGGCACACTGCTACTTCTTCTCACAAGAATTTATTAAAAAGAGCAAAGTTTTTTTTTTTTTTTTTGCATTTGTGTTTATTTTGCTTCTTGCATTATTATTATTATATATTTTTTTTTGACATGGTTTTGATTCCCACGGAATACATAAACAGCCATTACTCTCAGTTATAAGTTTTTCAGGATTCTTTGATGAAGAGAAAGTTCAAAAGGACAGCATTTATTTGAAACATTATAACATCATAAACATAAAAAAATAACATTGTAATATTATACAGTCAAGGTCAGAATTAATGGCACCCATGGTAAATATGATCAAAACTGGCCGTAAAAAATAAATCTGCATTGTTTATCCTTTTGATCTTTCATTCAAAAAATTGGCAAAATCCCAACCTTTTGGAAATCACATTATAAAATAAAAGTTTTTCTCCAAAACACGTTGGCCACAGTTATTGGCACCCCTAGAACATTTTACGTGTAAAATATCTCTGAAGGATATTCCCTTTACATTTTCCATTTTTTTAGCACACAAAGGTGACTAGGAACAGAAAATTGTCCAGTCATGACTTCTTGTTTCACAGGAGTTTAAATATGAGGAAACACAAAGGCCAAATCCCCTTAATCATCCATCACAATGAGTAAAACCAAAGAATATAGTTCTGATATGCAGTAAAAGATTGTTGAGCTTCACAAAATAGAAAGTGGCTGGAAGAAAATAGCTAAAGAATTGAAAATCCCCATTTTGACCATCAGGGCAATAATTAAGAATTTATAATCAACTAAAGATGTTACAATTCTGTCTGGAAGAGAACGTGTGTCTATATTGTCTTAATGGACAGTGAGGGTGAAAGTTTGAGAGGCCAAAGACTCTTCAAGGATCACAGATGGAGAATTGCAGAGATTAGTTAAGTCTTGGGGGTCAGAAAGCCAAATAAATAAATAAATACAAATAAAAAACCTACATCACCACATGATGTTTGGGAGGGTTTCAAGAAAAGTCCTCCTCGCTCCTCCAAAAACAAACTCCATCAGGTGTCAGACACGACTGGATCTTCAAACGGCACTGGGTTCTGTGGTCAGATGAAACTAAAAACAGAGCTCATTGGCAGCAAACACACTAGATACAGTAGGTGTGGTGCATACAAGGATAAAAAGTACCCCATGTGTACAATTTAATATACCGTTGGATCTTTAATGTTGGGGGCATATTTTTCTGCTGGAGGTCCTGGACTTCTTATTCAGATACATGGCATTGTGAATTCTATCAAATATCAACAGATAAAAAATCAAAACCTGACGGCCTCTGATAGAAATCTTATAATGGGCCGTGGTTGGATCGGACAACGATCCAAAACAAACATCAAAATTAACACAAAAACTAGTTGCTGTGCACAATACCCCCCCCCCCCCCCCCCCACACACACACGCTTTCAATTCTTTTACTTCAATGAAAGGTTAGATTTTTGCCGATTTTTTTAATGAAAGATCAAAAGGGTAAACAATACAGATTTATTTTTTACAGCCAGTTTTGATCATATTTACCAGGGGTGCTATTCATGATTCTGACCATGACTGTAAATGTCTTTAGTGTCACTTTTGATCAATTTAACGCATCATTGCTGAATATAAATATTAATAACAGACACCAAACCTTTAAGCCTTGAGTATTTTATATTTACAGTAATGTCCCTTGATTGATTTATTTGTTTGTTTTTAGTATAAATTAGTCTTTACAAATGATATATAATATATAGCTGCCTTTTTTATTTAGGAAGCAGGTCAGTCGTTAGAGGATCATCATATTAGGGGGTCTGTGTGGCATAAGGTTTGAAATCCTTGATCTAGATCATTGATTTTCTGGGAAGAACTTCTCTTTTCAGAACCATCTGCATTATTTCCACCTATTCATGCCCAACGATCCGCTTTACAAGTTCTTGTTCTGTGCCCAACCATTTTGAGCATCACAGACATGAGTCAGAACCCATATTTCCACCTTTCAAAGATAAGATTTGATCATCCATCAAGCCATAAACAATAGTCAATTATAAGGGAATCAATCCACAGCTCTGGGTCTACTCTGTCAGTGGTTTTTGTTTGCATGAAGCGAATCCTCCTGTGCTTCCGTGTCTGGCAGCAGGACAGCTGTCCTCGTTTGTACAGAGACTTTTGATGTAGCGTTTTGAGCCGGTCCACCCCACTTTCCCCATCCTATCATAGCGTGAGCTGAACGACAAAACTGATGTCCCTTTAAACCTCCCCTGCTCTGCATGCACAGTCGTCCTCCTTCTCATTCAGATAAACTGAGCAGTTTAGCTGGAATTACAATCCCCTAATCCAGCGCTGCATGGAGGAGTTTAAAAGAGACGAACCAACGGAATAATCTAATGATTGAAATGAGAGTTCAAAATACATAAATAGATGAAAGAGAGTCTGAAAATGAGATTAAGGCACTAAAGAATGGTTTTCTATCTAGACGATTGTTGAGCACGGGAGAGTTGGAGAAGTGCTGCTGAAGCGCTGTTGGGGTGTGTGTGTAATCCAGTGGGTGGATGGACAGTTAGGGGTTGTAATCTGCCATGTTCTTCCTCTTCTATATGCCGCCAGCAATCGAGTCGGATTATTAATCCACAGCCAATTATTCCAAATCTCAATCTGCGGCCAGATGTCCAGTGCTCTAGATTCAGCCCCTCGATGATAAATCATGGACAGACATACACATACTACACACACATCTCAGTGACAGTACACCTGATTTCATGCTGTAAAACAGGAGCTACAGGATTGGAGCTGAATGATATTGTGGATTTGCAGCACTGATCTGAACACACTGGATGTGCGCTAAGGTACCGTAAAACCTAATTTACCCCCTTTGTTCTGTTTCCTGGGTCTATGAAACTGTGTTTTTCACCGTGTTTGTGTGGGGGAAGTCACACATCTAGATATAGCAAGACGGTAGTTTATTTGTTCTGTGGTGTAAATAGACCTGATTTGGTTAGCTGTTGTCATCTGAGGGGTGAGGTGCTCGCCTCGCACACACTGGCAGGCTTTAGGCGAGATGAGCGGTTCACATTCCAGAGAGGAAGTGTGAAGCTACGCATAATCCACTGATGGACCCCAGGAGATGCTTTTATCATTCTTAACTGATTTTTATTAACTCCTTAAAAAAACAAACTCTAAAGCAGGTGATTTCAGAGTTTAGACTAGAGGGACAATATGAGAGGAAAAGCTCAGTGGAAGAGATATTCAGCAGACGATATCTTAGTATTTATTTATGATAGGATTTATTAATGTTGTGAGTTGGCTTTTATTTTTACATTTTTAGTTTTCATTTTCATTCTTGTTTGTTTTAGTCATTTTTCTATAATATTTCGGATAGCTTTAGTTTTAGTTTTGTGTAACTGTAGAAGTGTGAATTTCACAGGGGTCACTCACTCTTGAAGGTGTGTGGTCTGAGAAAAGGACGAGAAGAAATGACAACAGAGCGGCTCTGATCTCATCTCACACTTTCTCTTCTGTCCAGTGAAAAACAATAGGATCAGTGCAGCTGTGAAGCCAGCTGTCACTTTCAGCTCGGTCAGTCAACAGTCAGACAGCTGGTACTGTACGAGCTCTAATCGTCCTTACTGTTTCTCCATGTCTATATGACATCTCAAGTCTTCTTTTCTCTCTTCTTATATAAGCACAGTCCAGTTAGACTTGAAAATTAATAGTAGCAGATTCAGCACTGGACACATTTGAGGTGATTGTGAGCCTTTTTTTACTTCAAACATATTTAAAGGGGTCATGAACTGGCTTTTTAAATTGTATTATATTGTTTTCTGAGGTCAACGTATGATGTTCGCATGGTTTTTGCATTCAAAAACATCAAAATGAATAACTAATAAGCTATTTTCTACCCTAGTTTTGAGCCCAGCTGAAAAACACTCGGTTTTTATGGGCGTCTCGCACTGAAGACTTAGAAGTAAACGCCCACTGCTGTGAGTGGATAACAGTTTTGCATATTATAATGAGTTTCAACTCACCTCATCGGTGTATGTGGGGGAAATTGTTTTGAAAACGTCCAATGTTGTAAAATGGCAACCGGGATGATTCAACCATACATGTTCGACCCAGAGTCCGTGTGTTGCACCATTCCTGTCAGATCCAGTATAGACGGCACAGCACCGTTCTTTACTCTTAATCGGTCAATAAATCCAGTCTTGTTTACAAAACAATCCTCAGTGAAATGAAGCGAACAGACGGACAATGTTTTACCCTCATCAGCTGGAATGTCATTATAAATAAAGTTTATCCATGAAGTCCTGTTGGAATCCATAGGAAGCTTATGCAATGTGCGAATCAGTGGGCGGGGCTAAACCAGCCGTGTTGAAGTAGGCGTTGATCTTCTTCTGCGGGGGTGGTGTTTTATCCTCTTTGACGTCATAGTTCCCCACTTTGAAAAACGAGTCTTTTGCTGAGAATGGTGTCAATAAAAGCTTTTATTGGACTAACGAGAAACTTACAGGATATTCTTATAATATGATGACCTCTTAGATGTCAAAAGCTCAAGGAAAATTTGGTAACACTTTAGAATACGGTTCCTACGTTAATGAATAACTACACAAGAACTAATGAGTAACACAATATTAACAATCTAGTAACTATTATTAACTATCAAGAAACTCTGATTAACGAACTAGTAAGTAATAGCGCACAGACGAAAGTGGTAGTTCACTATTAAGTAATCAATATACTATTTTTTTAATACTTCCCAGAGAACTACTGAAAAAGTTTATTAACAATTTAGTAACTACTATTAACTAAAATAAATTCTTATTAACGAATTAGTAAGTAATAGCTCACAGATGAAAGTGTTACTTCTGTGGCAATTACTAATTATTTGGATTCGTATTATAAAGTGAAGATCATTGGAACTAACTAGTAATTACTCAAGTGTTACTAAAGACATTTTCTAAAAGTATACTAAAGTTCACCAAAAATCTCAAACAGTTGCACAAATCATGACTAGATCATGTAGTAACACTTGAGTAATTACTAGTTAGTTCCAATGATCTTCACTTTATAATACGGATCCAAATAATTAGTAATTCCCACAGAAGCATCTAGTAACACTTTCATCTGTGAGCTATTACTTACTAATTATTTGGATCCGTATTATAAAGTGAAGATCATTGGAACTAACTAGTAATTACTCAAGTGTTACTACATGATCTAGTCATGATTTGTGCAACTGTTTGAGATTTTTGGTGAACTTTAGTATAGAAAATGTCTTTAGTAACACTTGAGTAATTACTAGTTAGTTCCAATGATCTTCACTTTATAATACGAATCCAAATAATTAGTAATTCCCACAGAAGTAACACTTTCATCTGTGAGCTATTACTTACTAATTCGTTAATAAGAGCTTCTTTTAGTTCATAGTAGTTACTAGATTGTTAATAAACTTTTTTCAGTAGTTCTCTGGAAAGTATTAAAAAAATAGTAGTTATTGATTACTTAATAGTGAACTACCACTTTCGTCTGTGCGCTATTACTTACTAGTTCGTTAATCAGAGTTTCTTGTTAGTTAATAATAGTTACTAGATTGTTAATATTGTGTTACTCATTAGTTCTTGTGTAGTTATTTATTAACGAAGGAACCGTATTCTAAAGTGTTACCGAAAATTTGATTTCTCAGTTCTTCACCCCTTTAATATCAGATGATTTTGACCCTCATTAAAATCTTGCTCATTTGCATATCATCTGGATGCAAAAATGAATCTGTTTTCATTTGATATAACGAGGTGAAAAGAACAGCGAGCGAGTGCTGTGATCAGTGAGATGTGAAACCATGTTTTGTGTGATGTTTCAGTTAGAGTCATCATTGCGCAAGAAGTGTTCACCCAAATTCTGTCATAATTTACTCACCCTCATGTCAGTCCAAACCTGTATGACTTTAATTTTCAAGTAGGCGGTTCTAGATTCTTTCTCTGCCATTCCCTGGCACTTAAACAGCTCTATAAAAACAGTCAGTGTGACTCCATACCAATGTTAGTGTTGTTCTGCACAGACGCAGCCATTCATTCAATTTAAAATGTTTATCGCACTGAATTTTCGTACTGAAATTCCTCTTGGTGTGAACAAGCCTCACCCTGCTAAAGGTCAATTCACACTGCACCGACAGATGCCGACATAGGTAACAGATACTTTGCTGGATTTTGTCAGTGTGGGATCAGTGTGTTACCCCTGTTGGTGTTTTTTGGCGTCTGTCAAAGCTTGTTTTCGCCAATCAAACATGCCGAATCGGCACTTCTCGGGTCATGGAATGTCTGAAAAGTGACTTCCTGTAATCTGGTGATTGTCTGCATTGGTCGGCATAATGTCGGTGCTGAATGAATTTGTCTTAACCGGGAACGTTCTCAGAACTTTGGCTAACGCTCTGGCAAGGTTCCCTAAAATTTATGAACAAACGTTATTCCAGACAGTGATGTTAAATTGTTTGTTTAAAGTTATCTGGTCTTTAATAATGTTAGCACAAAAACATTATTTATAAATCGCTCATGGAATTTTTTTTCTACAACGTTTCAGTTGGATGTTCGTCTAACATTTGTTTCTACTTGTTTCAGAATGTTTAGAGATCATTCAAAAGTAACAATCTCTCATGTTTGCAGAATTATAAAATGGAATGTTTCCTTAATGTTCCTATAACCAAGCTTTAAACTTTCAGAGAACATTTCAAAATAACGTTTGCATAACTTAATGGGAACGTTAGCAAAAAGTTTTGTTAGCTGGGTAAAATCATGTTTTCTCTACAATATAAAACAGGATATATATCATTCAGTATTTGGTTTGTCTCTTTTTTTGCTTTAATGGCAGCAGAACTCCAGCTGCATGACCTGATGATCATGTTCTCTAACATGAGATTGAGATCATCCAAAAAGCATCTTGCTCTTCAATCAGACTTTATGCACAGTCACATGATCTATGACTATGTGATTCAACTATTTGATAAGTTCCCAAGAAATGTGCGAGTATATTATTAATTTTTCAACATGTTTCTTAGTTTTAAATGTTTCAAAATCCTAAAACATCCTGTTGAATTCCAGGCTTAAATTAGAATCACAGATTTTCAATGTGGTGTCGTTCTCTTGGACCCCCCTGTATATAACAGGCACATAAGTATTCATGAGTGCATATGAATGCGTATGAATAGGTCATGAAAATTCTTTTGTATGTGTAATGGAGCAGTGTGTGTTTACTCAGGTAATGTTATTGTCAGTGTGTGTGTTTGACCTCAGGTTGCCCTGTGCAAAGTGCTCAACAACTGAGCCAGTCTTTGCCTGAGCACTTCCTCTGCCCCTTCCTTCCTCTCCCTCCTGTTTTTAAAGGAAGACTGTTTGATCACTGCAGAGGGTCCTGGAAAAGTTGACGTGGTATTTGAGGTGAAAGAGTAAACCTGGCTGGCGTATGTCTGGGTTTGAGGGCGAGAGTGACTCCAGGTTGGAGGGGGGTGTATTATAAATGTTTGAGAGAGCTAAAAGATATTTGAATCCTTCCACTCCATTGGAAATGTATTATAAATTGTGGTTTTATTATGTCGAAAAACATAGAAAGAACTTTGTGTGTGTGTATTGATGTAGGTAGTTTTTTTTTTTTTTTTGGTTAAATTTTATATGGACGTGTAAGGGAAAGAGTATGTTTTAGGTGTTGTAAATGACAAATGACTTTGACCTTTAAATATAAACATTTTTCAATTTAAAATAGATTTAAATGAAGTATAGAGACTAATTCAAATTTTGTTGGTGTTACCTTAGTGTGTTACCTTGAATTGGTTGCCACTTGGTATAGTGATTGTACATGTTCAATCAGCATTTGTCAAGTTATTGAATGTCTGAGAAGTGACAATGTAATCCGATGATTGTCCATGTCATGTTTAAATTTCATTGATGTGCACTAGTTGCTGTGAGGGCTAGGCTTAGGGCTTAGGAGATTTTAAATTTTAAAGAACATTTTAGATTTTAATTTATAAACGTCTGAATGTCTATGAGATGTCCTCACTAATATGAAACAAACCTGTGTGTGTGGACATATGCAGGTAAAATTTCATGATGACTTCAAGTAAAAAAAAAAAAAAAAAAAGAAAGAACTTCTATTGAAAATTCCTTCAAATAACAATAGAAAAGTAATGGCCAAACAAGTTCCTGACCACTCAGTCTGGATTTGTGTAGGCAAACCATGGGTGTAATGAAGGGGAGAAGCACTATGACCTTTACTTGCAGCTCTACTTGTAATGATGTCATGGGGGTTGTGCTGACATCATATCACAGTGTGTGTGTGTGCGTGTATTATCAATCTGCACAAAGCAGGCTGTGGTCACTTGAGTGTGTGCTCTGCTGATTAATCATTGTGCTGCTGCATGCAGTGTGTGTGTGAGAGAAAGAAATGTGTGTAGACCTCTTTTATGCCATGTCTGCTGTTCTTATAAATATTCTATTGCTGAGTTTTAAGCCTCATATGGAATTATTCTCTTATATCTTTTGCAAGAAGGCAGCTGCATTTGTGTTAAATTGCGTAGTATGCATGTATCGATCTCACTGCATCTGTTGGTCTGTGTGAGCAGGTGAGTGTACATATTTGTGGATGTGACCTCTGTGTGAGCGTGTGTGTGTGTGAAGGGGCGGGCATGTGATGTTTACCAGACAGATGTCTGTGATGAATTGATAATGGAGAACAGTGTTGTGGCTTTGAATGCTAAACCTCCAGTCTGCAGAGGGAGGGACCTGCCCTCTTCACTGCAGTGTGTGTGTGTGTGTGTGTGTGTGTGTGTGTGAGCGCACAGCCAGTCAGCAGATCAGACAGCAAGCTGCTCTCACACGCAGCCTAGGCTCATAACAGGATTTTACACTCGTTTATTATCCTCCTCTATTTATTATCTGTCCCTCATTTCCCATCTCCTCCTCTTCAGGAAAAAGTGGGTTGACAGTCATCTGTCCTTGGGAAGCATCCTTCCTCCACCAATCACACATTTTTCAACACACACATCATAACCTGTGTGTTTATTTTTGTCGGTGAGATCGCTGTCGTCGCCTTACAGCACCTTTCTCACCATGAGTCTTCTTTTACTTGCGTTTTTCCTTACAGCGTCTCCTCTCTCTCGCTCCATCTCTCCTCCTCTCAATATTCCTCTCCAGCTCTCTGCCTCTTGTCATTCTCATCTCTCCCTCTCTTTCCCCTCACTCTCTCCCTTTTTGCCGCATCTTTGCTCATCCTTCTCTCTATCATTTCACCCTCATCTCACACACATGACTGTGCTTGAGTGTTGCGAAAGCAATGACCATTTAAAACCAATATGATGAAGTCTCACTTACAAAATATCTGAAAAATGAAAAAAAGGTTAAAGTTGGCATGGAATGGAAATTCACCCTATCTATTTTCTAAACCCATCTTATTGTGAATTATGTTTTTCTGTTTTGTTTTTTTACCTTGTAACTTTGAGTTAAGATATTGTAAATGGACATTCCATTGAAACTAAAGACTTCTCTCTGGTGATGCTGCACTTCTCCAGTCATTTAGTCTGCTTAAACCCTGCCCTGTTCTTACAATCCACTGCAAACTCACATTCAGATCTGCCTCCATCCAATCAACAACCAGGGGATAGAACCAAGTCCCCATTCTACATTTTTGTCTTTTCATTATGCGTTTCACATATATATAGCCTACGTCTTGATACAGAAGAAAACTTATTGCTACTTCCGTTTTTCTATCATGGTTCTCAATTCAAGTTTTTATTCATAACTGATATCATACAAATGTTTTTATTTTTATTTTAACATTTTAACTAACACATTATTCTGCACAAATATCAAACACATTTCCGGACGAAAGTCAAATCAAGACAGATTTATGAATACAACGCTTTTCACAAGACACATAGTTTCAAAGCAGCTTCACAAAAAAATCATGATGTTCATTTTTCAGCCCGTTCTCATCCCACAACGTCATACAACTGACGCTTTTGACCATATGCCAACATCCATCTAACTGACGCTAAAGGGTACCCTAAAACGTCGGATGTTGACGTATGGTCAAAAGCGTCAGTTAGTTGACGTCTTGGGATGAGACTGTGTTAAATTTTTAGCAGGTTATTTCATTTTGCGATGATACAAGCAATTAAGCAGTTGAGATTTGCTATATAGTATATATCGCTTAATGTATAAATTTGGAAATTGATTTATGTACTGTATGTAGGCTACCGTATGTGGATCAAGTTGGATATTATATATCCAAGTATATATATAGAGCTGTTGAATAATATAGTTTACATTTTGCGACAATGTAAACAAGCAGTTGAGAAAGTATTGAATTGAAGAATTGTTTGTGTCCATAGGCTACAATTAAAAACATCAACGACAAAAAACACTGAACCTTACAGACTAACATATGCAAAAAAAACAAAAAAAAAAACAGACAGTTTTTTTTTTAAATATATCCTTTTGTGATCCACCGAAGAAAGTCATAAAGGTCATAAAGGGTGAATAAATGATGGCAGCATTTTCATTTTTGGCTGAACTCCTTTTAAAAAGACCGATTGAATGGTTTGGTCACAGTGTAGCATGTGAAAATGCTGTTCATGCTCTCTCGCCCCACTCTCTTTCCCCCTCCAACTGCAGCAGCTCCACCTCTCCTCAGAATCACTCAGCGGTGATAAAGCATCCACTCCCTCCTCTATGTACACCCTCCCTCCCTCCCTCTCTCTCTGCATCCCTCTCCTCGTTTCGGCATTCCCTACATCCATCCGTTCAGCCTTCCCTGGTTCTCAATGAAATGAACGCAGAGCCTGTACTCTGACTGGCTGGAATGGAACTGGATGGGGCGCATGCTCTCTTTCTCTCTCTCACACTCACACACATACACACGCACCCTCACACACTCACGTTCACGCAAACAAACTGACTCGGTCTCTCCGACTGCTCCGTATCAGGCGGGCAAGCTGCCGTGCTCACGCGCATAGACACACCAACTCAGTCATTGTCAATCTGTGTGGCTTCAACCTTGGGATGAGGTGATGTTTTGGGACAGGAAACACGGAACTATGGGCAATTCCCAACGCCGGGCAAAAGGGAGGCATAAAACCAAGGGGGCAACAGGTAAAGGGCACACGCACATACCTGTGTCACAACTAGATGTGTGCACAGATTTGCTCGCACATGCACTCTGCCACAGATTTATTTGGCTGTCACTTTAGGTGTTGTGCATGTCATCGTGTGTGTGTGTGTGTGCATGTGAGAGGATATCAGTGTCTGTGACTGGTTTCATGCGACTAATCAGTGTTCCTGCTGTTGTCAGGGTCACCGTTGGGTTTCAAACCAATGTTATCACTGTGAGCTCATTTGCGTTTTCTTCCCTTTATCCCAAAAAAAAAAAAAGGATCAAAGAAGTGGCAAGCCTTGAGAACTGTGTAGCCCCACACGGACAGCCAGAGTCAGAGAGGACCAGAGAGAATGGAGATGAGAGGGGAAAGGGGTGGTGGTAAATGGATTGGGAGGAGAGAGGTTTAAGACAGATGAGGAGTGATGGCAGTTCGAGAAGACGATCAGGACGGGGAGATGAGAGGGAGCAGGGGAGTGTGGAGATGTGAGCTGTCACTCTGTCTCTTATCTGTGAATTAGAGAGGACACGCGCATGCACACTATATTGGTTCAAGCAAACATATGTCTATAACACTATCACGCTCTCTCAAGAACATCCTAGACATAGACAAACAGTGTTTATGGGGCTTAAAACAAGGCGCTTTCATGGGATATTTAAGGAGCAGAATCAAAAATACCTCTCTTTGTCTTGCAGTGTTGGCGTTTTTGTGTTGCTTGGCTGGCTTCTAATTCTGAATTCAGTGTTTTTGTGCTGGATCGTTCCCAAATATGTCTTAATTTATGAATCAAGCATTCATCGAGTGGCATTATTTTTTCCTGGACGGCGTTGAATCAGTGTTGTGTCAGGATAAAGGGATTCTGTTTGTCATTCTTATTCTGAATCTTATTTGATGTCTAATTCTGAATCCAGTTAAGTGTTTTCTTCGTATAGTGATCTAAATGGAAGCTAATTGTGACTTTTTATCCTTCAATTCTGACTTTTTTCCTAGGAAATCCCAAGATATAAACTCACATTTTTTATTTTATTTTTTCTTGTAATTGAGAGTTTATATCTTGTCATTCTGATTTTTTGTCTTCCAAAATATCCGAAATTCAGACTTCTTTTGTCAGGATTGTGAGATAGACTTTACGAGTTTTGAAGTCCCATTCTGAGGGAAAAAAGTCAGCTCACATTGTATTACAATTGCGAGTTACAGTATGAAGTCAAGAATTCCTATAGATATAAACTTGCAATTGTGTATAATAGTCAGAATTGCGAGATTAAGAAAAAAGGTCAGAATTACACGATATAAACTTTTTAACATGCAACTGCAAGTTCAGATCTCGCAATTCTGACTTTATAAATCACGTGGCAGAAACAAGCTTCCATAGTGATCAGAATAAAGTGATTATTATTTAATTTCTGTTGCAAATTCTGATTCTGGATCCAGTGTCTGCTTTTTCAGCGTACTGGAAGGTTCTGATTCTGGATCCAGTTTCCAATACGCATTAGCTATATTTGGACGATTCAGAATCTGTAATGTGGAAGTGACATTGTGAATTTGTACTATAAAACTGTTGTATGAGATCAAAGTTATTGATGGTGCCAAATATTGAACTGCAAATGACTAGCGATATATGCGTGAGTTTGTGTAATGTCTGGAGTTCACAGTGCTCTACACGTTGCTTTCTATACACACATTGTTTTCATTCATACTTTTTCGCCTACAGTGACATCATGCTCTCAGAGAAGGGCCGTACCCTGACATGAACAGACAGAGAGAGTGAGCTGTGTGTTGCTGTGTGAGACTGGGCAGTTGTTGTCATGGCAACGGACAGGTGGTATTGCCAGTCAATTGAAAGCCTGTTTGATGCTGCCTGTATAAGTGTGTGTGTGTGTGTGTGTTCCCACACTGCTTCAGTGTTCCTGTGTCAACCCCTGTCTTAGATCAATTTACCTCATAAAACCACATAAATGATCATAAGATCAACAGAATTTCTCAACATTCAAGCAGACGCATCTGGTGTTCTTAACAGAAGTGTGTGAAAATACTTGTGACTTATGCACATCCACACACTGAAACCTGAATTAGTACAGCATGTGCCGTAGTTGAAAGAGTGGTTTTCTCACCGCCGGTTTATCAGATCTGATTGTTTTTGTACAAAAACAGTTTAATCTGTTGTGAATATTTGTGTTTTTGGTTTTGTGTATGTGAGATAGTGGACCTAATCCATGTGTTTTTGACCTTGTCACAAGCAGCTTGGACACATAAACACAGCTGTTGGTCAGATTGTGCAGCAGTCATATATATTCTCTCTCTCACACACACAAAACAACAACTTCTTACTGGCCCTGATATTTTGAGTATTTCTTTTCAAGGTCATATTAATTCGTTATTTCCATCAGCACAGGTCATTGTGTCTCTTTCCATCTCTCAGTGAAGCAGCACCTGTCTCAAAAACACGAAGACATCAAGATTTTGTTTTTCGAAAGAATCTTTTATGTTCACCAAGGCTGTCTTTATTTGATAAAAATACAGTAAAAACCAAAAATATTGTGAAATTACAATTTCAAAATAACATGATCACATGATCCTTCACAAATAATTCTAAAATGACATTTCTTATTATCAATGTTGGAAACAGTGGTGCTGCTTAATATATTTGTTGAGTAAAATTTGAAGTACAAAAGAATGTCTTCACTACCACTTTTGATCAATTTAATGCATCCTTGCTTGAACAATATACACATATTAGAAATCCTAATTACGTTTTGTCCTTAGAAGACGGATTTACCACAGCAGATGTTTGTTGTGCATATTATTATTTATTAAGTCTTTATATAAAATTACTATCCACGGGCAACAAACTCCCCAAAGCCAATTTTCACTCCTATTTGTGACTTGGTAACTGTTTTGCTTGAGTAGTTAGTTAATGTTCAGTGCTGTTGGACTTTATAACTGCTGTGATTGCCTGTGAACGTTTCCAGACGTCTCATTGGTTGTTTGGCTGTCACCTCCAGCAGCACAGGAAGGCACGGGAAGGAAAAAGCAGTGCTGCGTTGACAATAGAGTGGGGAGGGGGACGACCTAAAACACTGAGTGCTCATGTATCCTGCCTCTCTCTCGCCTTCCCTTCCTCTCTCACTCACTCCCAACTCACATTTTGGTAACTCAAGAGCTCCATGCCACTAGACCATTCCTTCCTCTAACTCTCCTTCCTTCTATGGATGGTATTATGGAGAGACTAGATGTCTTCCGAGGAAAAACAGGTAGGGTTAGCGATCCTGTGTTTTCTGTATGTTCTTTCTAGAGGCATGACTGACACAGAGCACTTAATAGGATAATTTCTTAAATATTTTAGACCCACCGTGACTGCTGGAAGTGTAAAGCGCTCCATAGAGCGACAGGGAGGTCGGACAGTAATGCAGGAGGACGTCTGTCAGAGGGTTTCTTTGAGATAGGAGATCATCTTCTCTCCTGAAGCAGGATTTGTGAGCTTACACCGTTTGCATTTGTGTTGCAAAGGTTGTAATCTGTCATATTTAATTTGAGTTTGAGTGTTTACGCTGTTAGTCTGCACTGTTGATAAATTAAAGACAGTATGCTTTGGTTGACAAATTTAATGGAATATGAATGCTGCATGTGAATGCACTGTTTTGTGTGCCATTGCATGAGTGTGTGAAGCACACCTTGGTCATGGAATCATAACACACCTCTGTGAAAGTGATCCTGGGTCGCAGAGATTCATAACAGTCTCACACACACACAAAACATGCTGAAGCTCAAGACATTGAGCTGGTGCCCATTTGCCAGTTTTCACTCTCCCTTGGGTTCATATTTCAGCACCGAATTCCTGCTTAGTCCCACAAATGCGGAATAATAACCATGACACACTCTCTCACTGTATTTTACACAGGCACACACTGCCAGTTTTAAACACAGACCCGCAAACATGCAGAAACTGAACACATTTATTCATGACAACATACACAAGCAGTTCACACACACACACACACCCTCATATAGAGGGCTTTCAGAGCCCACTGGCTAATTATGCATGTAAAATGAATAGGAGAGAAAATTAAGCTTCACATAATTTTTTATGCAAACGAGTTTCTAAATGAATTCTTTGAGTCCAGGCGGCCACAGAGCCTGACTGACAGTCTAAATGGCTGAGAAGAGGGAGCTGAAGTGAGGGTTAAACTACTGTATCTGCATATGTGTGTGTGTGTGTGTGTGTGTGTTGTGCTTATGTTTTCCAGTGTGCGTTCAGACTTCTGCCAAACCTCTGTCTTTATCAGTCATCTATTGATCCTGCCACTGACAGATATGTTCCAGCAAAAGCCAGCTGCTTACAAGCACAAACTCTCTCTCTCTCTCTCTCTCTCTGTCCATCCCTACACTTTTTTAAAAAAAGAACTATTTTTATAACAATAGTCTTTATTTCTGACTTTTCACACTTTGCTTCTTTACACATACCTTGTCTTGCACATGATCTTTCCATTTCTGTCTCTCCTTGCACCTTCTCTCCGTCTTGAGCCTGTATCGTGATTCGTGCTAGAAGCTGGAGGAGATGGACAATATTATTTGAGCAGTCACTATGATACTTTTTAGAGATTGGCATGGGGTACTTTTAACACAGTCTCATCCCAAAAAGTCATATAACTGACGTCTTGGGACGTCTTTTGACCATACGTCAAAATCCGCCTTTTTAGGGCCCCCTTAAACGTCGGTATATGGCGATCCCGGGCCGTCATACAACTGACGCTTTACCTTTAACGTCAGTTAGGTGACGGGTTAGGTTTAGGGTTAGGTTTAGGTCTGGGGTAGAGTTAGGATCCCATAACCTCATCTACCGACATTTAAGGGGGCCCTAAAAAGGCGAATATTGACGTATGGTCAAAAGACGTCCCAAAACGTCCGTTATATGACGTCTTGGGATGAGACCGGGTTGGTACTTTCAATAAGATCATCTTTCAATGCAAATCAAACCAGCTATTAGGCTAACTGAAGTAAAACCATGCCAATCTCTAGGTGTGGTGGAAGGTGAGTGATGATGTGGGGATATTTTAATTCCAAAGGTCAAGGGAGCTTTATCAGGATGCATATTATCCTGGATCCATGAAATAACCGGCTTTAAAAAAAAAATCTGCCTGACTCTATGGGAATTTAACATAGGGGTGTCCTGACTTATGCATCCTGTATTTTGAGGAAGAACATTTATTTATTTATGAGACATTATTCATTCACGAAGAAAATTGGTGTACTTAAAAGGTTTGATTTTTTCCTTTTTTTTTTTTTTAATTAATGCATTAAGATCAATATCCAAAAGATGTTTTTTTTTTTTTTTCTCTTTTTAGGCAACTTTAGCATGGGTGTCCAAACTTATTCACATCACTGTATTTACACCTCAGTATGTCAGTGTAAGGGAAGAACTTGTTCTTTTGTGTTGGACAAACTTTAGATGCCTAAATCCTGTTGTCAGCACATTAGAGCTGTGCCCTCCAGACTTTGTCTGTCTTTGACCTCTGTGTTCAGGCCCATGTGAGTCCTTCCCGGAGGAACGAGCTGACAGCTCACTCCCTCCATATCTACTTCTCATGTTACTCTCATTCATCTACACCTCACAGATCTCTTTTCATCACAGAGTCTGTGTGCTAGCTGTGACAGGAAGTGGATGAAGTGCACTTTCCGGTCAGTATTGTTGTTGGGACAATAGATCCTGGAAGTTATCTAAAGAGCATTGGTCTCTATTCTTCTTTATTGTCTGTGTATAAACTGTTTGTCAAAGTATTATCAGTGGTTATTACACGGCTCGCTGAAATACTTTATTTTAATTAGTCAGTTGAGGCATACTGAGGTTGAATATGTTTGTATAATGACTGTTAAACTGACCGTTAATTAACTGTTGTCCCGGGCAACAGTCTTCCTACATAGCTGTGCTAGTTTTATGTCTCTCATTTCACTCTGCGGTCTCTTTCTTCTCATGTAATGATGAAGTTATTTAAACTCAATTACTATTTATTTATTTATTTATTTGGTAAGTAGCTGAGTAAAAAGAGGAAAAACTTACAGTCAGCTTGATATTATCTTCCCTTAATTTAATAATAATGTGCATTTTATGGGATGGCAAGGGAACCTTTATCTTTATTTTCCCAGAAAATATAATTTTAAACTCCAGATTTGTTAAATCTTGACAGGCAGTCAAATTCGCCACTGGTTCCCTTGAGATTTTCCTATGGGGTTTTATAATGGTGTTTTTCAATAGGAGTAAAATAAAGTTTGTGGTAAACATAATTTGACAATTCTTTGCTCTACAATGTTACACACAAGCATATCGAATGTTTTTAACTAAGAACGTCTGGGGTGTGAGTGTGTGTGAAGTTTACTCTGTAGAGCAAAATGTTCGTTTATCGTCAAATTACAGTATATGTTTATCACGGACCCATTATAAAAACCCCATGGGAAAATCTCAAGGGAACCATTGATCAATTCGTCTTCCAGGTTTTGACGTTATGCCTGCACTACTCTGTCGTAATGTAGCAGCACCATCTTAATTTATTTAGTTTGTTTTTGTCCCGCGGCAGATTTTTAAATACTTTTGCATTTTTGCATGAACAAGATATTAAAAGATTATTTTGGATGCTTTTATTTTGAGCTTTCTTCAAGCTGCATCTGACAACTCTGTTGCTAGAGTTTATTATAGACCCAAGTGTGACATGTAAAGCATGTACTGTGTCAGAAAAAAAAGAGCAAACCATGTACCCTTAGGCGGGGTACAACAGCTTGCCACTGAAACAGTACCCTGAAACACACAAAACATCTTCCATGAACCTTTTAGGGTAGATAAGGAACAAAATTCCTTCAAGGTACTGCTCCAGTGACAAGTTGTTGTACCCCTAAAGGTTTTCTGAGAGTGTACACACACAGTGTAACGTGTGTTTTTTGAGCAAGTGCAGCATGCCAGATACTACTGTAAATGAGAATAAATGCTGTGCCTGTGAAAGCTCAAAGAAACCTGGGATTTGTTTCCCAGTTTGAAGTCAGGTTAAGTGGATATTACAGGACCCAGAGCCAAAATAAACCAGGTCAACAAATGACATCATAATACAGCTTTCCTGTGGGATTGTTTTAGATTTTTGTGTCGACACGGCAAGGGACGGAAAACAGAGCTCATCTTAGCCAATCACAACAATCAAAACGTTTTTTTCGTGTAATGCAAACTACTGATTTCACATGAGTTCACATTTCTTTTTGTTGTTGACAATAACTAGTGGTTGCACCAGAATTAAACATAGTTTTCTTAGCCGAAATGCTGGTAGCCAGTGTGATTCATTCCTTGTTTGGACATAAAGCTTCACCAAATGAGAGTTATAATGGTGCTAACTGCTATAAGCAGGAGATCAGGCTTTGGCTCTGACACCACAGTATGACTGTACAACATTAATCCCCATCAGCCACCACCAAACTCGAATAAAAGCGGAAATTGGACAAAAGTTCACAGCATTTGAGTGAGCTCATTCTGTTTTTCTGGGGAGAATGTCTCTTGCCTGTCGTTTTGATTGAGTAATTTCTAGCCCACTCATGCTTGGACACTAACTCTCTGCTTCAGAGCGCTGGACTTTCTGTTGGGAATTTCAAACATTTTGTCAGCTTGTATACAGTACGTACATATATCTGCTTCATCCTGCTATCTGCTTTCTCCTTCACACAGGCTGTCAGAGGTTGTACTGTCTGTTCTTTAAACTCTTTTTACTGCTAGTGACACAGCCTTTTCCTTAAAGTGATTTTCTCATCGGTTTAGCATGTATCCCCCCTGAGAAGAGGACCTGTGAGAAACACATTATCCCACTTTGAGTGAATGTGTGATCTGATTCTGCTACGTGAAGACATTTAGAACCAAACTCTCCATGTAAATCATATGGGACAGTGTATTTGCCAACCATGCTTTTAGTGTTTACTGAAGTACTGTTCATGTGTGTTTCATTCCAGTGCTGTAAAGGATGTGTGGCTATCAGATGAAGGGTGTAATTTCTGATTTTGACATAAATAGTGTGTTTAGCTACTATGGACTAACATTTAAAATTAATAATAATAATCAACAATACATTTATTGTGTACATATGTGTTCACATTGTAAAAAAATACCTTCATGTAATTACAGCTTAAAGGTGCTATATGTATTTTTTTGCGGCCTCTATCGGTGATGTTTCAGATTGCAACCAATTTTTACAAGAGTGCTTGTGCTCTTGCGTGTGCTAGAACACAAGAGCGAGCACTCATGGTACATGGCCACACTTAGACTTTCAACACACCGGAGAAAGCATCACAAAACATGCTGGAAACTCATGTAAACTCCCACTGCAACGTTACAATAATAGGATAATTTTATCAGCTTGACTGAACTAATGCTCCATGCTCGTACCATGATAACGTTACATTTGTGGTGTTATCTAGCATAAGGCATTTCACTAACTATTCGTGTATGTTTCACAATCAGCAATGTCAACATAGGTGAATGTATAATATGATAACGAAAACGGTTAGTGAACTAAACTGAACAATTTCAGTGTAACAGTAAGTTCGTAGGAAGTAACATTACTGTACTGAACATGTCTGGAAATGTGTATTATAAACAATATGATAGTAGTGGGATGAGTGACGTTAGTCAGTAGATCTAGTACATGAAATAGAAGTTACATCCTAAAGTACCTACTTCTTGTTATCCTGGAACAGTCTTTTGTATTCATTTCATGTCTCATATACAGTATGTTGTAGTTTACCTTGCTATTTCATTAGTTTACCATTATTTCAGCATATCTAAAAACTTGTAATTTATCACAATACAATTAGCGGAGGTCTCTCCATAAATCAAAAGTCGATCCGATTCACGTTTGGCCTGACGAGCTTCTGCAGATAAATGTTTGTTTTTTTATGTTTATGTGGAGTAAGTGTGTGTTGGAGTGTGTGTTGTGCCTGGAGGCAGGAGTTTTTTGGGTGTTATCAGACTCCATGTCGTCAGCTCCAGTGCTGTCGCATAGACTGTATATAAAAAGGCGAGAGGCTCGGGAGCGCGCATGCACGTCACATCTGATGGATTTTGCAGAAAATCCGATCCGGATACTTCACATAGAAATAATAATACTGGCCTTCGGAGGTAATAGCAAAACCCGACAAGTGGATCATTGTAATGTGTGATTACAACCCCTTCACACACAGGCACTAAAAAAGGATTCATTCAAGGATTCACAGAAGAAAAGTTACATATTGCACCTTTAAATAATTTGTGTTATCGCATCTATAATTACGATTGGCCCTTCCCTTACACTTTAACCAACCCGTAAACTAAACCACGAAACCTGTCCCTAACCTTAACTCTATGTTCTCAAGTGCAGAAATTGTTTCCATAGTGCAGAAATAAAGGTATAGGTACAGTACATGCAGTAAAGGCTTGTGCACACCGAGAACGGTAACTACAATGAGACATATTTTAGTGCTCACATGCACCAATGGATGACAAGCTTCTTTTTATAATAAGCATATGCTGCAGTTATGTCATCTGCCACTTTAAATGCTTTAGCTCTTTAAGGTTGGGTGGATTCTGATTGACTGTCAACTTTCCTTATATTATATTAGAAAAATATTGAAAAGCAATCATTATATTCATATTCTGTTTGTTTGTTGTGCACAAACACACTGCAGCCATGTGTCATTTTGAATAAAGGTCAGGCCTAATAAAAATGAATCACTGCCATTTTATTCTGTCAATAAACAGAAAAACAGCTTTTCCAATCAGTGCTGCAGCCTCTTGTCAAAGTGTTTTGTAATGCCTGTCTAATATTCACTCTTATGAATAATGCAACCACATTTGGGACTCATCTGCAAGACAGTTTGTACTCTTTATGTTCAGTGGAACATGAGTAGATGGATAAGGCCGAATGGTATATGAGGGGTAGAGTATTGGAGAGGACGAGAGGAGGATCAGGGAAAGATGAACTGCACTAGGCTAGTGGTCACATTTCCTTTCCTCTGCACACTTCCTCTTTGGGAAGTGTGTGAGCTTGTGCATGTTTGTTTATCAGACACACTGACACATAGACACACTTTCACTAATAGTCTGTCTTTCAGCACTTGTCGTTCACACACGCTCACTGGCACCGGAGGAAACAGACGGGGAGGGGTGAAGCGGCAGTCACACAGTCAGCACTGCTGGGAGCAACACTGCAGCATATGCAAACACATCACAGCCTCACAACACTCAGTGCCATGTTTCTGTGGAAAACATGTGGAATGGAGGAGGTGTCATGGATTCTGAGTGTGCTAACTCATGTGGTGAGATTGTGGCCATGAGAAAAATTATGCCTCTGTTGTGTGTGAGAGTAGAGTCCATCCAATTCTACATCCATCCACTATTCTACATCCATCCTATTCTATTCTATATCCATCCTATTCTATTCTACATCCATCCATCCATCCGTCCATCCCATTCTACATCCATCCTATTCTATTCTTCATCATCCATCAATCATATTCTATTCTACATCCATCCATCCATCCATCCATCCATCCATCAATGCTATTCTATTCTACATCCATCCTATTCTACATTCATCCTATTCTATTCTACATCCATCCATCCATCAATCATATTCTATTCTACATCCATCCATCCATCTATCAATCCTATTCTATTCTACATCCATCCATCCATCCGTCCATCCCATTCTACATCCATCCTATTCTATTCTTCATCCATCCATCAATCCTATTCTATTCTACATCCATCCATCCATCAATGCTATTCTATTCTACATCCATCCATCCATCCATCCTATTCTACATGCATCCTTCCATCAATCATATTCTATTCTACATCCATCCATCCATCCATCAATCCTATTCTATTCTACATCCATCCATCCATCCATCCATCAATGCTATTCTATTCTACATCAATCCATCCATCCATTCATCAATCCTATTCTATTCTACATCCATCCATCCATCCATCCATCAATGCTATTCTATTCTACATCAATCCATCCATCCATCCTATTCTACATCCATCCATCCATCCATTCATCAATCCTATTCTACATCCATCCATCCAGCAATTCATCCATCCTATTCTACATCCATCCTATTCTATTCTACATCCATCCATCAATCATATTCTATTCTACATCCATCCTATTCAACATCCACCCATCCATCCTATTCTATTCTACATCCATCCATCCATCCATCCATCCATCCATCCATCAATGCCATTCTATTCTCCATCCATCCATCCTATTCTATTCTACATCCATCCATCCATCAATCCTATTCTATTCTACATCCATTCATTCATCTAATTCTACAATCTACATCTATCCATCCTATTCTCTCTCCATCCATCCATCCATCCATCCATCCATCCATCCATCCACCCATCCATCCTATTCTATTCTACATCCATCCATCCATCCATCCATCCATCCATCAATGCCATTCTATTCTCCATCCATCCATCCTATTCTATTCTACATCCATCCATCCATCAATCCTATTCTATTCTACATCCATTCATTCATCTAATTCTACAATCTACATCTATCCATCCTATTCTCTTCTCCATCCATCCATCCATCCATCCATCCATCCATCCTCTACATCCATCCATCAATCCTATTCTCTTCTACATCCATCCATTCATCTAATTCTACATTCTACATCCATCCATCCATCCTATTCTCTTCTACATCCATCCATCCATCCATCCATCCATCCTATTCTACATCTATCCATCAATCCTATTCTCTTCTCCATCCATCCATCCATCCATCCTATTCTATTCTACATCCATATAAGAATGTCTCTCCCTTTAAAATGTAAATACCATCTGCCTTCTTTAGCAATAACAAGTAGCAAATCATGGTTTGTTTGTGTCGTCAGTTGAGTGAAGTGAACTCTTGTACATAATTTCGTTATTTGGACTAAGTATGATGTGGCTGAAATTCATTTTGAAAGTGTCTTAATTACATTTGTCCAAGGTACAAGCTATCAAATGTAGCTGTGATATGTCTAGCCCATCTTCCCATTTCAATCGAAAATGCATCAACACAGGAAAGAAAAGACAGCTTTGTCTTCAAATGTAGTAAGATATAGAGATCCAGTATAAGAGTTTTTCACTCTGTGCTCACGGCTGCTCCATCACACTGTACATACAGTCACCTTGGATATAAAGACAACAGAGAGACACATTTCCATAAATATGAGCTGTGTCCATGGTACTGTAGGATGCAAGCCTGGCTTATGCTTTATGTGTTGATCTCATACTTGCATCTTAGTTTCCAAACTTAAACCTCAGCCGAATGTTCCTTTGCAGATGTGGCAGCTGAGAACGGTTGTTAGTGTTTTCATCATTTGCTGATCGATTTAATTAATTGAGCGTCTGTTTTATACGATCACTTTGAGGACTGAGATTGCTTTTGTCTAGTACACACCATCTGCTGGTGTAAATCACCTTCATTCACTGCAGTGTTTCACAGTTTCTTATTGGTGCTTGTCCAGGTGTGGTGGTGATGTTGTTATGAAACAGCCCTTAACTCCGTCAGACATTTTTAGATCACTATCGCCTCACGTTCGGTGCTGCTATGTACATTCTCAATGTGCAGCCAGTAAAAAACCCATCAAGGGCTCTAGTCCTGCTTGACGGTGTGGAAAGGGTTCAATCTCACACATCAGTGAAAGAAAAGAGGGCAAGATTGGGTGAAGGTAGAGAGAGAGTTTGGATTGGGATTCATGCCACTACAATTATCCTGTGAGAGTAATTGCTTTTGGCAGCACTCTCTGTACGATCACAGAGCAAAAACAAGATTTGATTCCTGCGTGTATGTGAGAGAACTGTGCAAGCCGATACGGGTTGGTGAGGGTGTTAGTGCACTAACACTCTTTTACAAGAGTATTCTTTTTTACTCATATTGGATATGTGCAAGCTTTTATCATCATGTTTCTAAACATACGTGATGTGTAGTAAAAATAATTTTTTAATTCCCCTCACATTTGGGTGAACTATTCCTTTAATTATAAATAGTATACATGTTTACACCTATCCCTCGGGAGAGTTATGTCTTATTGAAATATTAATTTAGTAAATTACAGTATATTAAAATATATTCATTGTAGATATTGGAGACATATATTAAAATTATACAGCTGAGAACTTTGATGAAAACTATTTAAGTTCAAACTGAATTATTTTAAAATAGTGTCTGCAGCTAAATTTGGCTGGTCTGAGCACAGTTTGAGACATTGTTGAGATCTCTTCTGAACCCCTAGATGAAGGCATACTGTATGTGAGATTACTGAGTATTTTTGGAAGGCTTTATTTACAAAGTATTCTCAACTTTTGGCACTTTATGTGCTGTTTATGTGATGTTGTAGCAGCAGACAAGTCTGACAAATATCCTCCGGATACATTATGCACAGTGAGAAGAGTTGAGACAAAATGCCTATAAATGTTAAAGTGGGTAACAGCAGCAGCCTGGTCGTTTCTCTTTGTGTATCTTGGCCGTTGTCTTTTAGCTGGATATGCCACTTGGAAGAGCAAACAAACATGAAAAACGAATACATTATTTAGAGTTTCTGGAGGCAGGCCTCCTATAACCAAAATATACAGAATATGCTTTGAATCAACACAGCATGATATAATTATGGCCTGCATGACATGCTATTTCTGCATGTGAAAAAGCCAAAAAATAGCTTCTGTCATTAGAGTCGTCATGTAGAGACATCATGCCATGTTTAATGTCATGTTGTTCAAAGATTCAGCTCATGCACGTTAATAATCCACTAACTAAAATGAGAACATTGGGCTAATTAAAGGCACACTATGCAAGAATTGTACCTTAAAGGACAACTCCGGCGCAAAATGAACCTTTGGTCTAATTACATATTGCTACCTAGTCAACCGTTATCTGAGATTTGTTTTCATGATTGCCGAATGTAAATTGTTTTATCTCTAAAAACAGTTTAGCCTATAACGCTAGTATAACGCTAGTATATAGGGCATAGAGTAATGACAAATAAAAATCGCTTAAATCGCTTGTTATTACCACTAACAAGGCTCAAAATAGCCCCACACTAACACGACAGCATAATAAGGGTCCCTACATTCAAACCGAAGCATTGAGAACTTTGTCAGTGTCCAAACAGTTTAATAAGAAGATATTTTATACACAGTCAACTTCGCGAATACAGGATGAAGCCATCTTTGAAAAATAGTCTCTACCAGTCGATCTACGAATGCCACTTGCGCGACACTTGCGCGCATTTCAGACGTGATACTCGGCGATGGAAAAAGCAAATAAGTGTAATTTGTGGGTGGGACGGGTGGGGCATGTCCTCTCTATTCATTCCGGTGAAATCAAAAGAGTATGAATTGAATTTTTTATGAATTTTTTCACAACTCATGCGTTTAAATTATATTAAGCCTGCATAATTAAGGGCGTGGCCTCTTGAGTGACAGGTGGATTGTGGTCGTTTGTCTGCTGTCTGTTAACGTAACTCTCAGCTAATTGCAGCAGTTGCTGTACTTGCCATCTCTGTCGTGTTCGTGGTTTTTTCGGGATTATTTCATACAATTGAATACACGCATACCTTCGCCCACTCCGTTGGATTTCGTTATTGTCGAGTATGGAGAGAACAATCAGCGAAAAATAGCACCTCAGCTCAACCCACATCCTGCCAAGGGCTGACGCGCTGCCAAGATGGTTACGGCTGGCCCCGCCCACTTTAGGGTTCAAAAACGCTCTTCAGAAACCCACGGGTGACATCACGGACACTACGTTAGGGGTGCACGATATATCGAATCAATATCGTTATCGCGATATCACGTTGCTCGATATCCATATCGAAAGTGTCGCAATATTTACGCAATATTTTGTTTATGATGCGTCTGGTCCGACATGCACCGTTGCATTTCCCCCCGACTCATTTCTTGATTCTCCTTCTCCATAAACAATATTAAATCAAGAGAGGTTTAACTTTTCATGCTACAGATTTCCCACAGTGGTCAGAAAGAACAGGAGAGACTCTTTGTTTTTCGCAATATAAAGTCGCTACTCGCTCCAAAGCTAACCGCCGTCACTCTCTCACTTCTCCCTTGCTCTCCAACCACACAGTCCCACACACACACACACACACACTTGCCGGCTCGACGCGCACACCAGCGCACAAGTACATCAGGCCACGGTCCACCTGGCAACTTCATGCGTTTTCACTGAATCGGATAGCTATCTGATTTATCAAAAAAATACGATCTTCAATTCCCGCACTATATGCAGATTTAATGAAGTGCACGTCACCGAAAGGAACAGTTATGAGCTGCGTTTTATGATCATCAGGTAAAATAAGGTCAGTTCGTTTATTTACTTTTAATGAAGATAACTGTGAAAAGCGTCTGCGACTTACTTTTACTTTGATAGTTTGCGCGTTGGCTT
Source organism: Pimephales promelas (assembly GCF_016745375.1). The sequence continues at coordinate 303,698 of NW_024121147.1, forward strand.
GATGAAAAGTAAATGTTCAGCAGCTGCTCATCTGCGGTGATGCGTGTTGTAGTCGCGCGCGTCGTCATATCTAGCCATAACATGACAAGCCTGTAACGTTCTCATTTGTTAGCGTTTTTGGAAGGAGTACATTTTACATATGTGGTTTATTCAATAACGAGATGCATTTACATTTGTCCAGTTTCAACTGAAATGCGGCCCAGACCACCTCCTGAAGTGGTTTAAGCGATTAGATTCAAATACGTCACAAATACGTTTCACAGGGCATTACAGCTGGTCTTTTCACGATCAGATAGCTATCCGGTCAAAGAAAACGCATATAGTGGGGTTTATGTTGCATAGTGTGTTCTGTAGACTTGCTATTTATTTATTATCTTTTACACTGTAGTGTACACAACTAACATGTCCTGTTCTGTTGACATATTATTTAGGCCTATTTATTAATGCTGTACCAGTCCAATATGACTGTCAGTTGAAATAAATCTTATGTTGTAAGAAAACTTGTTTTATTTATTAATCTTTTTGATGCGTTTTCCAATAACTTTTGTAGTTTTACATCCGTTTAAAAATATCGAAATTAATATCGATATCGCAATATTCATTATCGATATCGCAATATCACATTTTTGTCAATCTATGGTGCAGAGACGCTCTGCATGAGAGGTATTTACGACAGCAACGTTAAATAAAAGTACTTCGCTGTTTGACAAAAATAGGATTCCTACATAGTGTGCCTTTAATGGCAGTGTGTGAATGAGTACAGTGGAGTTCAGATGCTGCAGCAGGAAATGGAAACATGGAAAGATTTTACACCTAACATGAGATTGTTTCCTTAATCTTACTGCGGTTGACCACTATGGAAGTAAGAGTCAGTTGTTTTTTTCTTGTTTTTTTTCTCTGTGGATTGATTGTATTTTACTGATACCCCAAAATCAAATGTAGATGTAGGTTGGCTGAGTCTAGATTTGTATCTTAAAAGTATTGTGTGTCTGATCCAGTCAGAAGACTTACTGTGAATGACTTCTAGAACATCAGCCCAAGCTAACTAGTCGTTCACCTTATTTTCTCATTCCTATACAGCCCTCCTACACCGTCAATAAAGTTAAAAAACAACAACATTAAAAACATCATTGGACTATGTTTTACAAGAAAACACTGTTTCATTCTTTATAAAAAAATGTAATGTTTTACTTGCTATTTCTTTGTAATTCATTGTGAAGTTTACTAGCCATTTTTTAGTGAAAATTGTTTATACACCAATTTTTTTTTATATAGCCCCTTCTGTTTGTCCTGATGCTCAACATGTTGACTTTGCTTTGAATTCCATAAATCTTTATGCTTTGAAGATCAGTCAGAGTTGCGTAAGAGGAAAAAAATAGCATATTAATTTCCTCTTGGAGAACTAGTGCTGAAGTTGTAATTAAGTGTGCTCAGTTAACCTCTCGGGAGACAAGTGAGCGTTCTTTTTCATCAGTGTCGTTTTCTATCTCTCTGCTCTCTGGCAGTAAGCTTTAAATGAAGATGTCTTGTTGGTATGCAGGATTATAAAAGTGTAAAAAAAAAAAATCAATCATTTTGCCCTCACCATTGCATTAAAACTTTAATGTGAGACATGTCTATCAGTCACAAATTAATCTCTTATTCTGATTCTTTTTTGTTTACCAAAATAAGTTTCACAGGTCAAATATTGAATAATATGACATGTTAAATATTGAAATAATATGACATGTTCAAATATTCATATATGACATGTTAATGCATTTGGTCAGACTAGTTCTGCTACGCTGCTGCTTCAGAGCAAGTGCGTAGACATGTAGACATGCATGCTGCTGTGAGCATGTAAAATATGATGCTGCTGCTGCTGCTGCTTAAAGGGATACTCCACTTTTTTTGGGGAAATATGCTCATTTTACAACTCCCCCAGAGTTAAACTGTTGAGTTTTACCGTTTTTGAATCCATTCAGCCGATCTCCGGTTCTGGCGGTACCACTTTTAGCATAGCTTAGCATACATCATTGAAGTGCACAAGACCATTAGCATTTCTCCCAAAAAAATGACCAAAGTGTTTCAATATTTTTCCTATTTAAAACTTGACTCTTCTATAGTTACATTGTGCACTAAGACAGACGGAAAATGTAAAGTTGCGATTTTCTAGGCTGATATGACTAGGAATGCGTAATATAATCAAGAAACTTCACGGCCGTACCATGAGTGCAGCAGGCGTAATGACTACACAAACTTAGTCCCGGTCACGTTGGAAGCTGGGCACTATTTTCAGGCACTGCGTCATAACATTACGCCTGCTGCACTCATGGTACGACAGTGAAGTTTCCTGATTATAATTTTCTTGATTATTACGGAGGAATGAGAGTATAGTTCCTAGCCATATCAGCCTAGAAAATCGCAACTTTACATTTTCCGTCGGTCTTAGTGCACAATATAATTAAAGAAGAGTCAAGTTTTAAATAGGAAAAATATCTAAACACTTTGGTCATTTTTTTCTGAGAAATGCTAATGGTCTTGTGCACTTCAATGATGTTTGCTAAGCTATGCTAAAAGTGGTACCGCCAGAACCGGAGATCGGCTGAATGGATTCAAAAATGGTAAAAGTTCTGCTCTGTATTGGCCCAAGTTGAGGAAACAGTTTCCAGAGAAAATAAAATGATGTTTCTTCAGAGGCTCTGATGAAGGAACTAAAAAATACTTTTGTGTTCATTTGTACAACCCCAAATAAGAAAAAGTTGGGACATTTTGTAAAATGCAATAAAATCAAGAATCCGTGATTTGTTCATTCCATTTAACCTTTTATTAGCTGACAAAATTACAAAATAAATAGTCAGTGAAAACATTGGAAAACTTTTAACTTTTTAACTTTTAACTGTTAGTTTAAAAAAGGTTAAAAAGAATGAACAAATAACAGATTCTTGATTTTATTTTATTGCATTTTACAAAATGGCCCAACTTTTTCTGATTTGGGGTTATACATCCGAACACTGATCAAAAAAACTCAAATCGCGCGTTCGTACTTCCTAGCTCATTTTCTCATGGGCGAGCCAGATTCTCTGAGTGGGCAAAGCAGAGAAAAGGGAGGTTACCTTTCCTCTGTATGACATCATACAGGGGAGATTCAAGATCAGCGCATCTGAGCTTTTTATTTTCTCAAAGGCAGAGAAAAAAGCCAAAGCTCAGTTTACACCGATTGAAATTTCTAGCCACTGGGGGAACATATTCAGGCTAGGGGAACACATATTAATGTTAAAAAACCTCAGAAAGTGAACATTTCATGTCATGAGACCTTTAAATGCTTGAGTTCTTTAAAGTCAGTGGATTCTGCTGGAAAAACAACGTTCTGAAACTAATTCCAACGATATCATTCCTCTTAGGTAGTTGTGGTGTGGAGTGTGGACTTCCCTATTCTCATAGAATTGGAACAATTATTAATAATTTATTGTTTTCATCATTATAGTTATCATCCTTGGTGTGAACGGGCCTTAAGTCTACAGATGCTGCTGCTCTACCATAAACCAAAAGAGAAAAAAACATTGTTCGCTCTATTAATGCATGCTCTTTCTGTTGGGTCTCCAGTATAATTTGTCAGACAGAAAAACATATTAGGTTTGTGATTCATTAATTGTCATGGTTAAAGTATCGCAAATCTAGTGTGCAGTTGCTTGGTTGGATGTCTGCAACTCCCCTGCTGCCGTAGTAGGCATATATATATAAAAAGATATGCAAATTATATCAGTTTTTATTTATGTATCTTTTTTCTCCCCTCCTTTCTGCATCTCTCTCTCTCTCCTTTTCTCTTGCTCTCACTTCCTCCTTCTATCTGTATCTCTTGTTCTTCTCCCCTCCCTCTGACTCTCTCTCTCTGCCAGCCGCCACCAACTTGGACTCAGAGAGCAAACGAACGGCCCACTTCCAATCGTCATGGCAACAGCATGTGAATGTGTTCGGCTCGTGGAGTAGGCCGGAGTGTGTGCAGGAACTGCACCAGGAGGCTCAGCTGAACCTACAGAGTCTGCTTCAAGGTAAGAGAGTCAGCTGCAGGCGCTTCGTCTGTGTGTTTCGGTGCCACCGTCGTCCCTGCCTGCCTGAATCTGCCTGTGTGTTTTCGTTTTGTTTTTGTGGGTGTGTGTTTTGATTTTCCTTGCATGCGTGCTGTCTGCGAATATCTTCCACATCCATTCCCATTCTGTGTTTCCCAATGCGTGTAAGAGAGCCACTATTTGTTTTTCTTTTCCTCCGAGCATCCTCATGTTTTCCCTCCCCTCGTCTCCCATCGTTCCCCCTCTATTTCTGACTCATACTTCGTCCTTCCTTGTGATCCATTAGATTAATTTCCATCTGTAGAGAATACAGTCTCCCTTTCTCTTTTGGCTTTTTCATTCGCTGAATGAATATGTCAATGCTCTTGACTCTTGTCACTGTGTGTGTGTGTGTGCGACTGTACATGGTTAAATTTCCCTCTTTTATCTCTTTCTTGTTTGATGTCAGCTATTAATATGTTTCTGTGAGGTATGAGATGCTATTCTGGTTTAAAATCAGATCGACTGGGCAGCTGTTGCTTAAACAATGTGAGTGGGTGGTCAGTGTTTATGAATGTGTGGCACTGTGCTATGTGCATAAACAGCAATTTGCCACTGCATATGCCCGTCTGCCATTCAAGGATGTAGCCAAATTTGAAGACTGAATGGAGCAAGAAAAGTTTTAAGGAGCTGTATGCAAGAAATTCATTTCAATTAATCATACATTTTCCCTGATATGTCACTAGACATTAAGAATCATGTTCATTTCAAATGCTTATATCTCTGACAACAGTAGTCCGGCCAAGATTTTGTCATTTAAAAAGTGAAGTCGCAGCCCTTGACTGATGTTGATGTTGTCAAGTTGTGTTTTGTTCTGATGCGTCACCCTCCACCGATCTACCAATCACGGATTCAGTAATGTTGCAGCATTCGGGTTGCCAGCTCTTCTCTAGTTACCACAGGTGCAGATACAAACATGTTGGAATCGGATAAAAAAATTCTAACGTTGCGAAACTCCCAAAAAACTCACAGTGAAGGACTTGTCACTTGCAATCGGAAGCTTCTTGTAGCAGCCTAAGTTCCTGCTGGAAACTGCAGCATATCTGGTCCTCGAGTCATGGAGGAAGGCGGAGATACACCCTAATTTGAAAGTGATTGCAGTACCAGTTTTGGCCACAATCTTGCATACAGCTCCTTTAAGACTTAGAAACCCATTGACTATTCAGACATTGAATAGTTGAACATTCTCCCCCTCAATGTCTATGGTGGTTACGGCCTGACAGAATATCTTCTATTTGCCTGGTCAAGTCAAGTCAAGTCAAATATATTTATATAGCGCTTTTACCCCTTACAGATTGTATCAAAGCTGCTTCACAATATCAATCAAGACAACTTAACAGTGTTTGTTTATTCATGGAAAAAAAGACAATCAAGTTTGGTAGAGCTGATCAATGATGGGTCATTTAATTTGAATATGCCTGGTACACATTGTACGATTTTGGGCTGTCCTAGACTAAAGATGACCTTCTGTGGTCGCGACTCCTAAACGGTGGTCCAGAGAGAGTGAATCAAAGACAACCAAAGGATTACATCATGCGACCAAAGATAGCCTGCAATCATTTTCTGACAGTGATCATCTTAAAGTGTGTTGGATGCTACAATTTATGTCTGCTGAATAGCCAATACAACTGCAAAATGAAGTGGCATATTGATCAACCTGACATGGTGTTAAAACTTAAAACTACTTGCCTCCATTTATAAAATTGTCATGCCAAATTGGCCTCTTCTCCCTAGCCATGACCGTGTCCATATTCTCCTTCCTCTTTTTTCAGCGCACATAATAAACACAATTTCCGAAGTGCGATCCATCTTGCTTTATTTGTTTACCAGTAGCGCATGCTGATGACATTTTATTCTTCCATACTAACTTGCGCCGTAGTCTGCGATTCAATAGTTGTCATCATCGTACAGTCCACATACATGGCTTTTGTTTATTAGATCCATGTCGTACAGAGTGATTTGTAATGATCTTATAGGATTGCTGAAATTGCACTGTCTGTAGCAGGCATTAGATATTTATTTCCTGCACCTTTCAGAACAATGTAATTCGGACATGTGGTAAACACAGGACTTGTTTTGGAAAGCTCAATTAGTTGCAAAAGTACGTCACATTTTATCTAAAGGCTAATTGGCAGCTTATGTGGTTGACCATGAATATGTGCCTATACATTTGTATATTGATATACTGTAGTTGGTTGCTTTGATCTTTTTTGTTGCATGTTCCCCTATTTATAATTTCCTAAAAATTATTATATTATAATAGATTTTTTTTTAATATACTTTTAATATATTTAAAGAAAGTACCATTTTTGTTAGTAGTATCATCAGCATAACAGAGAAAACTAAAGCGTGTGTGTATGTGTGTGTGAGGATAGCATGAACAGCAGTGTATTGAAAAAGGGAATACATTTCAAATATTTTCACTTGGGTTAACTTTCGCTGTCATACTCATTATGTTTGCAAACTAAGAGACCCAGTAACATTGAAGAGATCAGGCATTCATAGTGCTTAAGCTTCTGCCCAGACACAAACTGCCCAAATTGACAAGAAAAGGGGTATTGTTGCTCTTGACCTCTTCCACTTCTCTACTGCATACACAAGACAAGGAGTGACCCATATTTAATAAATGGTTGGTTTTTTAGTGAGCATCTTGTTAGGCAATGCTTTGAGGTCATTCATGACCACTCATACACGCTTGAGTGGTTGGCATCTTGTCTAGACGAGCCATTTGATTGGCTGATATGAATGGAGATTTAGAGTCCCATTAGTTTTACTGACTGGCCCAAGATCAGGTCAGGGAAGGGAGGGTATGTTTGAATGAAATACCTTCTCTTCTCACTCACTCACTCACACACACACACACACACACACAAACTCATTCTCCCTGTTGCTTCTACCCTCTCCCATACTGTACATCATCTTTGAAGTTTTGATATGGTCTTTGAAGCCTACCCGTCCACAGAGGCTTGTGTGATCCAACCACTGTTTTGGTGAGTTCTGACTATCTAGTTGACTTTTTTCTCTCTTGGTTGGAACTTAGTTTAGTATTTAGTAGTATTCACTTACATAGCTGCATCCGTTGTATATCTAACCTTGTGCATACATTTAAATTAGCATGATTAACTTTGCTGAAATTTTTAAGATCACAACACCGTTCAAAAGTTAGAGGATGGTACGATTTTTTAATGTTTATGAAAGACGTCTCCTGTGCTCACCGAGGCTTCATTTATTTTATTAAAAATACAGTAATATTGCGAAATTTTATTACAACTTAAAAGGAACGTTTTTTTCTATTTTAGTATATATTTTAAAATATCATTTGCAAAGCTGAATTTTCCAGTCTTCAGTGTCACAGTGAAATCATTCTAATATGCTGATTTGCTACTCCAGAAATATTTCTTATTATTATTTCTTATGGGAACTGAAAAGTCTTTACATATAATGCATCCTTACTGAATAAAAGAACCCAAACTTGAATGGTAGTGTAGATACAGTAGGAAGGTTATTGCTTTAATATAGCACAGCGTTTGGAAAAGTTAGGTTAGTTATGTATATTAAAGAGGAATTTGCTGTGTGGTTTGTGTGTGGAATGCTTTGCATGTTGGTCAGTGTTTGGCAAAACACTTGGTCTTGTTACAGCTGCAGGAAACTATTCATAACGTATTCCATAACACAACCCTCTTTTTTATATTTTACTTTGCTTTCCATGGGATTTTACACATCAGATTACATGGTTTGGTCCATCAATCTTAGCAGAGCATTCAGCACAAGTGTTTCCCTGAGTAACTTAAGGTCTAAGGCTAACTGCAGGATTGTCTTTCTGTGTATCTCATTAGAGTGGCAATTTGAAAGCCATCTGGTCAAGTATCATTCCTGGAATAGAACTATCTTCATTCGGCATGATAAATCAAATCCCAACAGATATTGAAAAGTTGCGCATGTGGCAATGCACAGCTGTAGGCTGTAGTTTTGCTGTAGTCTCACTCTTATTTTAGTGGAGGTTTAAGATTTCAGATGTGTGCTCTGTTCTGCTCTGTCCCAGCATGTGAAGAGGACTCTATACTCAACGAGGCTAAGCTTGGGGCTTGGGGCTATTGTTGACTCCGGAGGTATGCCATTGTCTTAGACAGCCCACCATTGCTAGGCAACCCCGAGTCTTAGAGTGCGGCATCCCAGTTCGGAAAAGAGGGATCAACCCCCCCACAATCACAGACCCAGACCATATTATTGAGGACTATTATTGATGGGCTGAATGCTTTTATACTAATATTAACAATTTATACTAAAAATAACATTTACTCTTACCTTACCCCTCAAACTAACCCTTACAGAATCCTGTCATCGACATTTTTAGGGTTAAATCACAACATGATTTGGCCGATTTATGAGCCTTTCAAGTAGAGGACAACTTAAATGTCCTCACAAGCCAGTCGGCCCTATTTGACATTTGAAGGCATTGGTAAGTGAAAGTTCGACTCTCACGAGTATAGCCAAACCAGTACACAGTTATTGACCTGTAAAGGATAGAGACTTGGATAAGTGAAGGACAGTGTTTGTGTGTGTGTGTGTGTGTGTTTCTGAGTATATAGTGGGAGGGGTGAAAGAAAATGTTTTGGGGGATTAAAATGGCTACAAGAATGGGGTGGGGTCTTGTGAGGGGAGTCCTTGGAATGAATGCAATGGTAATCATTCTGTTTACAAGAGCCCTAGGGAACATTTCTGACAAAGAGGGAGAGAGATTTCATTAATTGATTTCAGTGTGTGTCTTAGTGCTGCTAGCTGCTACCTTTAAAACTAGCATGTTGTGTCTGTGTCTACTCAGATTTTGAGGAGCAGTTGTATGATAACAGAGTGACAGGACAGACATTCAGACACCCTTCCTCTCAGAGCTCGGAGGACACTTCAACCACTCTCAGCCGATCCCCTTCCTCACTCAACAACAAGAAGACGGAGTTCGTTTTTGTGGTAATGCTTTCTTTTTAGCTCTTACACTAATGAAAGTAGGGTTTTACTGAGCATTTTGAGGACATTGTATTTTGAAACTCGTTTGTTTGCTGAAAAAGCATTAATGTTTTTTATAAAGTTTGCAAATCTAATTAGATGTGGTTTGTCCCCTGAGTGGAAACAGCTACAGGCTTCTCTGAGTTGGTGGTTTTGAGTGCGTAAACAAACAGTGGTATAAAAATCCTGCAAAACAATACACTAAAACATTATAATATCCCAAACTCAGTGTTTGAATATAAAGGAAATTATTTATTAGTATAAATGAATTAACTATGGATTATCATTCTTTAGTACCAGATTTACCAATTCTGCTATACATGCAGATTTATACTTAATACTTTAGTATATTATACTTACTAAACCTCAAAATCCATATTCAGAAGTGGTTAAGCATTTGAATAACTACATAATTCATTAAAAATACAAATTATTTCTCTCTTTAGCCTGCAAATAAGCAGGTGTGTGAGGATGAGACCACAACTTTAGGGGTTCGGGCGCAGGACCCGACCCCCAGCGGTTCAGAGAAGTCCCTTCTTGGCTGGAATGCCTCACTGAGTCCAGCTGTTGCAGTAAAACCTCGCTGGTACCTGGGCCGACATACTCCAGCTCACCTTGTACCCATTGAGATCACAGGTAAAGGTGACTTGGAATACCGTCATGTTGAGTATATTTGTATGCTATAAAGTCTTTTTAGAGTCTAACAAATACAACCTGTTTGAAGGTGTCATTGACATGTTAAGAACTTCGTTGCTTAATGGTTTACAACATTTCCCCATTTTATTAGCTGTATTAAAGTTTTTTTAATGGAATGTGTGTGTATTATGGAGTATGATTTTTTTAAATTGTGTACAGCTGATGTTCTGTACAAGTTTTGGGGGAAAGAAACTCAAGCATGACAAAGACTGAACAATAGTGTATCCCCAATAAGAAAGTTCTAGGTCACTTTGTTCTGGATGTTTTTGGTCTTGCAAATCATATTATCATCAACATCACCACAGGCAACCTCATTTCTAAATTATAATGTTCCCTTTTTAAGAGTTTACACGTCAGATTAGATTGCTTGCATTCACATTTTGTATTTTAAATGTTAAAGCATTTGCTCCTTTCTCAAACTTTCACCCTTTTTTTGTGTGTGTTTAAAGCTCGTGTTGTAGTGGTGCTCTTGCTCTCCTTCCCTCTGTCTCAGCTCTTAACTGTCACACACCCATCTCTCTAAATCTCCCTATTGACTACCTTCCTGTTCCCCTCTCTGGCCTGGACACAGTGGAGAGTTGGTTGGATCCATAAACACAGATAATGCTGAGTTTAGGCAGCCTGGAGTCTGATTCCCAAAGTGGTGCTGTTCTTCACCCGCTAAAGATAATGAACAGGTAGCTGTTGCCATGGCAACATGCAGCTCTCCCTCCTTCGCTTCGCTAGGAGGTGCAGAAAAAGCTGCATAGAGTGAGAGACAGACAGAAAGTGAATGAGTGAGAGAGAGAGAGAGAATTATAGCCGATGGGTGGGAGCAACAGGGATGGAGGACGAAAGATTTTGTTTTTTCATGTTTTGTTGGTATTTTCATGAATGAAGCCAGCTCACGTGTTGGGAGGTTTCGTTGGGTTTTTTCGGGTGTGAGGATGTATTTCTCCAATCCATGTAAAAAAACATAGTGAGAACTGGGCTTAATTAGCACATTATATTCAGTTCCTTTCATCATTGTAGAATGGTGGACCATTTATCACAGCACTCCCTCATGCACCGGATGTTTAAAATTATTAAACACCTAGCCCAGATCTTGAAAACACATCAGTGTTGTATTATCCCACAGAAAGGAAAGAAAGTTCCATAGATCTTCCATTGGGTAGTCCTTAGTCAATGCCCAGCTCTTGTTTTGATGTATTATCCAGTGTCCATTGTCTGATTTCATTTCTCCAGATCAATCTGGCACCATCTATCTCATGTTGGCTATTGCTTTTATTCATAATATACTTTTTTCTTCATAAATTTACCAAAATGCTTGTCATTGCATACTCAAGTCTGATTACGCGGTCATGGCTAATGTTTTTCAGCACAGTCATAACATGTATAGAATAATATAGCTTTTATGCAACCATTTTAAGGTCATAAGAATAATTTTCTAAATAATTTTTAGTAATTAATAATTTTCCAATTTATCTGACTGAAGACTGTCAGTTAGCCTGACAGCTGGTATCTCATATCTTGCCTCAGGCCAGAGCTTTGATAAGCACTCCGCACGGCACAGCGAACTGCGGGCCCCCTTTAGAACTGATTCAGCGGTCAACCCAAAAACCGTTCGCCGCCCAAGGAGTGTGGTTGCAGGCCCTGATGTCACGCTGCACTGCCAAGGTGACTAAAAGGAAGTTAGGCAAGTTACTGACAGGGTCTCAGAGTGCAAAAAGAAATAAACAGGAAAAGGACAATGGGCACTGACCAATGACTTATATCTAGAGTAATTTGTAAATTTAAAATCTAATGTTTGTTGCAGCCACACAGAAGCTTTGACAAACTGTCACAGAGATTGTAATTTATTTTAGCTAACTATGTTCTGATTGAAATTCATCTTTCTTGAATCTTTCAAACATTCTACTTGTCTAAGAATGAAAAACTAAATTCTCTTTTTAAACTATTTTTAAAAAACTATTCTGTCTTTAGGTGACAGCAAAATTCTTGCTGTTGATCTAATACAAGGTGCCTGTTCCCCTGGATCCTCTCAACCCAGATCTCTGGAGCCCACCACCGAAAACACGGGACAACAGCATATTCCCCTTCGGAAGACACAGAGCGACCTGGAGTACAGTGTTCCCCCATCCCCGAAGACCCCATCAGGCATGATGGATCATGCCACTCTGATGTGCCCAAGCCCCTCCTGGAATGGCCCAAAAGGTTCCACTTTCTCTCCTTCCTGGAATGACTCCTACAACTATGCTTTGGTTACAAGCTCTGCTTCCAAGCAGCCAATTTCTAAAACTGGAATGCTAACACCTGGAGGTGAAGGAGGTGGTTTAATCTGTCCATCCCAGACCAGTTCAGGCCTCTCCATGAGCTCAGGGTCACACTCCAGTTCTTTCACCTCCATCTCGGAACCATGTGGGCAACGGGTGTACAGTGTGTTCACACAGGGGAGTGGGGTTGCCATAGGGAAACGGAATGACACAGAGGGGGCTTCCACTGCAGTCACGGGAAATACCAAAAGTGAGCAGGAGAAGAGATCAGCCCGGTCCAATATATTCAGGTTCCGTGAACGTTCACTTTCAACACCAACAGACTCTGGATCATTTTGCTCAGCAGATAATATATGTTCCCCAGGTGAGGCTGTCCCTGTCGTTCCAGAGGGTGAGAGTTATGCCCTGCTATATCCGAGCAATAGCTCGGAGGATAGCACGAGCACTGATAACGTCTCTGTGACCACAGGTTCAGACTTTTTTCCAGATAGTCGACTGAGGTCCCGCTCACGCAGTATCTCACTAAAGAAATCTAAGAAAAAGCCACCGCCTCCAGTACGTAGTGTCTCCCTGATGAAAAACCTATCAGAGGTTGGAGGAATGGGCTCCTACCACAGTGAAGGGCGTTTCAGGGATGGCAGACCCAAGAGTCTCTTTATCCCTCGAGATCACCATGTTCAAGATTCATTCCAGCCTGAGTTCCTGATTGCCAAACCTGAGGACGACACAGATCAAGCCCACAGTAGTTTGGAGACAACTTCTGATATTTCTCAGCCTGCTGACAGGGAAACAGAGCTTGGATTTCCTCCTCACTGGCAGCTCAATGAGTGGAAGTCCAACAATGATCCCTACCGATCACTGTCAGGTTCAAGCACAGCCACAGGTACCACAGTGATTGAGTGCATGAAGGTGCGGGGCAGCTCAGAATCCCTGAATTCACCCTCAACCTCACGAGCCACGTCTCCATCCCAGCTCTCAATCGAGGCTGAGACTAAGGTATCCCCCTTCAAGCCCCCATGTCTCATGTCTCCATCCAGTGGCTACTCAAGCCAGTCTGAAACTCCAACCCCAACTATATCAAACACCCTCATCACTGGACCTTCTCCAGTTGGCTGCAAGATGCGGCCAAAGATTCCAGAGCGTAAATCTTCCCTCCCAGCCTCTGCAAAGGATAAATCACGGTCACGTCTTTCATTTGAACTACCTGCAAACTCTCAACTGGATTTGTCCTCTGTCAAACCCAAGCCTAAAGCCAGCCGACGCCATTCTGACACATCTACAGCCAACAAACCAGGCAAACTTAGCCCCAGTCAGTCTTCTCTGCCTATGGTTACCACAACAGACTTGAGAAACATCCGCCTTCGTTCAGTAAGCCGCTCAGAACTTGAGGACAGTCCTGATGGCTCTTCTGACATTATAGAGGAAGAGCAAATTCGAGATCTCAGCCCTCCTGTCACCCCCTCTAACACAAAACAGTCAAAGCCACCAGTTGCAATGAAGCCGCCTCTACCTAAACGACCCATGAATTTGATGCTTAAATCTCCCTCATCCTCCCCTCTGGCACCTGAATCTCCTCCATCTTCCCCTATCGACCGACCCATGCCTGTGGGTAACATCTATATGGTTGTAAGAAAGCCCAAACCTAAACGAACACCTCAGTCATCACTCAGTGCATCTGTAATAGCCCCTCAAGAGCCACTCTGCAGCTATGTACCTCCTCTCCCTGAGTTTGACCTGGAGCATGGGATTCCCATTGAGGAAGATCTTCCATCCCCAAGTAGCCCAGAGAGAGAGAACAAAAGTAAGACCCTTCCAAGTAGAATGACAATATCCTGTTTAGCAGAATTAGACAAAAGAAAGCCTAAGGTACCTCCTCCAGTGCCCAAAAAACCCAATGTCCTTCTTCTGCCCTCTCCAAGCAGCCAGACCAATGGCGGTGCAGAAAGGCAAACTCTACTTTCCGATAGCATCTCCCATTCGCCTACGAGTCCATCGGCATCTGAGATTGAGGGAGATTTGCTGAAAGATGAAGATCAAGATGATCCTGCAAAGCTAATTTTACATGGAAACCATACATATTCTGAAAGTTATGAGACCTTTGAAAATCAGGAGACTGATGTGGTAGTTGAAGAGAAGAGTTTAAAAGATTCAGATTCTCAACAAATTATGGAAACTGAGACACTTCCAGCAGAGACAGTAAAAGGTTAAATATTTGTTTCTACATTGTCAGTTAAACAAATACTGTTTTATTTAGATAAAGGACGTTTGTGGCTTAATTTGTGTTCTTTTAAATATGCTGCTCCACAGAAACTTATGCAGAAACAGAAGTATCGGAAGAGAACAACTCTGCAGTTGACAAGACCGAACTACACATTACAGAGGAAACAGATGATGATGTATCTGTCCACACACCCACAACTCATACCACTGAGGACCTCTTCACCATCATTCACAGGTACAGAACTTGTCAAACATTCACACTGATTAATTTAACTATTTCTGTCTGACCAAAGTTACTCACAGTTTAGTGTAATCTGACATAATGAACACACATGCGGATATGGTCTGTTACCTCATGTTTTCTAGTGCAGTGGTAACAACTTAATTACATTTTTTTAATATAAAAGTAATCATGTGGAACCTTTTAATTTAAATCATCTTTGTCAATTAAAGGTATATTTGACCCTGTTGTACGTCACATGTAGGCTCACTATTGGCCGACGCTGGTCATGTGTGTGATTCGTGTGACGTACAACACAGAAGTGCTGTGCAGTCACACTATAGAGGATCCAGCTCTCAGATTTAATAAAAAATATCTTAATTTGTGTTCTGAAGATGAACGAAAGTCTTACAGGGTTGGAACAACATGGGGGTGAGTAATTAATGACAGAAAATTTGTAACTCAGAAGATCTTGATTGGTTTGATTGAGCTTGCTCATGAGTCTTTGTTCTGGGTTGAAGATAAGCTCTGCAGGGCAGTGGCCAGATTTGAGGATCCCTGGCGTAAACTTTAACAAAACATTTTTATTGTTCTGGCTTTCCTAGGTCAAAGAGGAAAGTTCTAGGTCGCAAGGAACCAACAGATTCTTTTGGAAGCAGGCAGTGTCTGGTCTCACCTGTGAAAAGCAGTAGCACAGACCTCCGAACTCTGGGCCTCGGGACCACACCTAGGTCAAGCTCACGAAATGAAAACTTTATGGCTCTTCTCCAGAAGAGGAGCAGCAAAGCCAGCAGTGGGACCCGAGTTTCTGCCATGGAGTTGCTGAAGAGCACAAACCCCTTGGCACGACGAGTCACTGAGTTCTCTCAGTCACAACCAGATGGGAGCGTGACAAACACACCAAAATCAGCCCAGCAGGACCAGTGATTCCACTTGTCGAGAACCACATGCTGGCTCTCAATATGGCTGGTTTTCCCTATGCTCCACTGCCCATCTAAACGGTTTAATTTACAAAGACTTCAAGCTGAAGGAAAGTGGGTTTGAGTTGTTGCTTTCAGACAAGGGGATCACACTGATGATGTAAAATTGTTGTGGAGTATAGTCAGTATTAAAGGAAACTGAAACCACCACTGATACAAAATTCTGGCATAGAAATCTGCTATTTTGGAAATATGAATGCGATGATGAAACTCTTGAATGGAAACTGCTTCAAGAAATATTTTCAACACTGTTCACTATTTTAGGTGCCCAGCCTATTTTTGTGGCCAAAGCCTGCTCTGCCCATTTCAGTGGTGGACTAGAAAGTGTCTTAGTAGGATAATTGTGTTTTAAAAGACTGCACAAACTCGCACAGAGAGAGAGAGAGAGAAACATTCCACAGAGGTTGTAAGCAAGGTCTGGTACCCATAAAAAATGAAGCACTTTCACCAGTACAGGAACTAGTTTACATGACAAAAAGCTATATTTGTTATTTTCCCTTTCTTTTTCGGTGTTATTTTTTCAAAAGATATGAAAGGCCATATAAATGTCTTCTTGAGTTTATTTAATCTGTACAAAACTATGTATACGACATATAAATATATATATATATATACAAAAATGTAACTGCTTGATCAAAGACGCAAGGGACACAAAGCTGTCCATATCTGTGACAATTCTTGGGAAACTGCCTATTATTTTATAAGCTCACAGCACACAATGGATTGAAGTGGTAATATTGAACCATCATCATGCAATATACATGAACCACATCTAACAATCTTCCCTCACTAACAGAAGTGTAAACAGACAGCATATCGATACAGTATGATTGTGCCCAACATACAACAAATCAAAATTGACATAGACAAAACATACCTTAGAATAGAACATTTGTGGATGGTACAAAATGAGGAAATAACAGTAAGTGGGAGACAAAGGAGAGGACCCTGGGCTACAGAAGAGGGGCATTGGTTTGGTGCTGGCCGTACATTGTGTCAAATCTCTCAGGGGTTTCTTTGCAACTCAAACCCATCATGGCTACTGGTCAAACTGTGGCTACTTCACAGAGAGATTTTACTCGTCAACACAAAGTATCAGGGACGAGATTTGCTAAGGCCTAAGGACGGTAAAATATGACAGGATTCATACATCTCTCATGCTTGCCCCCACAGAAAATTAGACAATTCCAGATCATCTCACAAGACAGGATCATTCAAGTGCAAAGCTTCTCACTTTGTCCATTTCAGACTATGCATCAAAGCTGAATCAAACCTGCCTATCTCTCTGCACTGACAGTAAACGCCAGTGAATGTTAAGAAAGGGTGTGGCAGAGCTCAACACTTTGTTTAGATTCAATTTTTGACCAAAAAGATTTTTTTTTAATGGTTGCCCTCCATGCAACTGCAAGATCGGATTGTAGATCGATGTTTGAATGCACAAAAACTTTGCAGACTTTGATCACTTGTGGTAATTTACTCAAGAACTCGAGTGGGTCATCTGTGGTAACTGACCACCATCCTACTTTAAAGGAATTTTGGAGACTACTGCAGACCGAGGATCTACAACAGGCAGCCGCAGAGACTGAAACTTCAGAGACTGCTTCTTCTTACCATTCCTTATGAAGCTCCCCTTCCTCATGTGATTGTTCTTCTGGCTCCCAATCAGACAATGGACAGAAACCTGGTGCTATTGAGCCAGAGCGCCCTCAGCAGTCCAGGAGAGGAAGTGCTTGGCAAAAATCTGTTCTAACTCTAGATATTCATCTTCTCAGACTAGTCGTTCAGGTATTCCGACAATATGAAAATCATAACATGAAAAAAGAAACAGAATACCACCACATTAAAATAGTGTGTGACACTTGTTTTAAATATTTAGTGAATGAAAAAAAAAAGTCAGACAACCAGTGTTTATTTGCCTTGTACTCTGGCGTGAAGCCTCTGTGTTTTTAAATGCCTTGGTATTGCACTTCCGTAGAAGTATGCAGAGTTTCTTTGACTCTTTTTAGGATTTACTACTCTGATATTTATCACTACTCTTGTGTACTCTGTGCTTAACCCTATCAATGTCAACAGTACTCTCACAGGTACACGAAGAGGAGAGAGGGAGGAACAGTGGAAGGAGAAGGGGCAAAACAAAATAGAGAAATGTACCTTAGTGGACTGTTAGAAGCCCTGTGCATCACTAATGTAAATCCCACGGAGGAGGATCCATTGGACAGACATACTTTTGTTATAATCACATAGCAATTGACAAACTGACATGAAAAAGTGACAAATTCCTCTCTTGAGTTTCACTAACTTCACTCAAACCATTTTCTGCTCATCTCCTTTTTCCTTGCATAACCAATAGGGGTTCATTCTGAATCACATTTTGAAATACAGAGTGAAATGTCCCAACTAAGGGAGAAAAAAAAGGGTTTTCTGAACAAGTTTGTTAACCATTTTGCTGTCAAGTGAAACTTTTAATCAATTCCTGTCATCGCAAGTTGACAACTCCCCGCATCACGCATTGCCAGATTGGATGGGAAAAGCTTTAAAAATTGCAGATTGCCCTGAAGGAATGGAAGGGTTCCTCAATGAAAATTATATTTTTGTTATTTTTTCCTTGGAAAGACATGTTAAAATGTGCATATTTTAGACCTCACCCTCCAGAAGAAATGAAGGTTGCTGTGGGATCTTTAATCAGCTGCAGTATGTCTTGCCAATGTGGTAAAATGTATATCATTAAAATAAATTATTTTTCTTGCATAACAGTCCCTGCAGTTGTGGAGTTTTTTTCTTTTTAAAACTACGATATACAATTCCTTTTTCTGGTGTTCCTATCCATAAGATTTTGAGGTCTTGGATCAGATTTCCCTTTCAAACTGAAAAGCACACAAAACATTATCTATTAGTAATTCTACAACAAACTTATGTAATGACTTCCATTATGATAAACCTGAGCAATATTGCCCCCTTGTGGGTTTATTTTTACTATCCGTTTCTGCTTTATCAAACCTCTGCAGCGAAATAGCAACGACCACAGCCACCGCGGAAGTTTCATAAACACCTGTTTTTCGCAGGGCACTAGAAAATGCTTCTGATCCATTAGCCTATATCGTGTGCCTACAGCAAAGGTCACTAAGGTACTTTGATCTAACTTCAATTTTTATATGTTGAGTAACCCAGTTCTTTTAGGGGTCAGTAAGATGGCTGCATTTATTTGATCACAAATACAGGAAAAACAGTAATATTGTGAAAACTTATCATTTAAAATAATGTTTTCTATTTAAATTTTAATGGAATTTATGGAACATTAGGCCTATGCGTTTAATTCATTCATTCATGTGATGGCAAAGCTTTTTCAGCATCATTACTCCACATAATCCATCAGAAATCATTCTAATATGCTGATTTGATACTTAAGAAATATTTATAATTATTATTATGTTGACAACAGTTGTGCTGCTAGGCAACCCGTGACGTTCCGGAGCTGTTCACTTCCTTGGAATCGGATTTAAATTAATCTGCAGTTGTCAGGTGGTACAAGTAAGAGCTCTGTAAGTTATTTAAGTTCTTTATTATTCTAATGTTATGTGCTTGAGACATGAGGTAATTAAAGACGTCTCTTTATGACATTTGCTGAATCTGTTTTGAAGGAGGCGTGGCTTTGGAGATGCTCTGAAGGGAGGGATCTTATGATTTCAATGCTAGCTTGCTATTGCTAGCCGCTCCAAAATTGCCTACCCTATCTTTAAAGGGGTCATCGGCAGCCCATTTTCCACAAGTTGGTATGATTCTTTAGGGTCTTCGTGTAAAGTTTGTAACATACTTTGGTTAAAATTCCTCAATGGTTGTGTAAAACAACACCCTTTTTACCTCCTCAAAAACAGCTCTGTTCACAGTGACCCGTTTCGGTGAATGTCTCTTTAAATGATAATGAGCAACTGCTCACAGGGGTGAGCAGACTCCTCTCTTCCTTGGGGCATGTTGACACACAAGACATGTAAAGTGATGCCATGACAACTTACTCAGGTGAAAGTATACAAATGGCTAAGGGCGGAAATATGCTAATGCCAAGGTGGTAATCCATCAGCCGGAAACTGAAGCTTCCTCTAGGGGCCGCCATTGTAGCAGACCATCACGTACTGTTAGCATTCCATTGACTCCCATATATTAATGTTCCAATAACGGATTTGTTTCAGATTTCAATTCACATTTGTTTTGGCACAGCTACTAGAAGGCTTACAACTGTCAGACAGGTTGCTCAGGTCACACCTCCGTCGTCAATCTCAGTTTGAGCTTGTGCTGTACAGTCAGCCATCAAGTGAGTGCTTCTAATTGGCTTCACTTTTCTCCATTGAAGTCTATGGGGTTGCTTTGTCCATTTCTTTTACTGTGTCTATGGCTAATACGGGAGTCGGGACAGTCCAACCCGATCTCACGACCAAGTCGTACGAATTCGACGAATGATTAAAAAGTGGCTAATTCGTAACAATTCATACGACCTCACTCGTACGAATTAATACGATTTTGCTAAATCGTACATATTTTACGAATTGGCCAATTCGTATGAATTCGTACGAATGACCTACCCCTTACCCCGCCCCTAAACTTAACCATCACGTGGGTTTAGACAAATCGTACGAATTAGTACGAGTGAGGTCGTACGAATTAGTACGAATTAGCCACTTTTTAATCATGCGTCGAATTCGTACGAATTGGTCGTGAGATAGTGTTGGACAGTCCTTCAGTGGTCATGGGAGGAGCATTAGCAATATGATATCATATTGCTCAGAAAATTCAAACGGCTTCATTATTGAGAGTGTTTAGGCTTTTTGAGGATTAAAAAAAGGACCGAATTGATTTTTTCCCATTGTATGGTGGTTGTGTCTAAACACTGCAAAAACACTAAAGTGAATTTGGCATCCGATGACCCCTTATCTTGTAGATAGGCTATGGGGATACATTTTTCGGTAACACTTTACAATAAGGTTCATTAGTTAACATTAGTTAGCTACATTAGTTAACATGTACAATATGTGAACAATACTTCTTCAGCATTTATTAATCTTAGTTAATATTAATTCCAACATTTACTAATACGTTATTAAAATCAAAGGTTGTATTAGTTAACATTAGTTAATGGACTGTGAACTAACATGAACGCACAATGAACAGCTGTATTTGTATTAACTAACATTAACAAAGATTAATAAACACTGTAACTAATGCATTGCTCATCATTAGTTCATGTTAGTTAATGCATTTACTAATGTTAACTAATGAACCTTATTGTAAAGTGTTACCCTTTTTTCAGTATTCTTAGAAAGTACAAAAGAACAGCATTTAGTTGAAAGAGAATGTAAAAATATTCAGTACTTCCTTGCAAAATAAAAGCATTCCTTTCTTTTAAAACAATAGATTAAAACAATGCTGTTGTAGTAATAACTGAAAGAAAAACTATACTTTTTGATGAAAACAACATTTGTTCAAATGAAATGTCTTTAAGAAAGCTTTGCTATTGTTTTGCATATGGCTGGTCTGTACAGAGTACAAAAAGTTGGCCATTTATGAGCATGCATTAATTGTCTTCACAGAGGACTTTGAGCATACCTTTTGTAAATTATTTGACAGTACAGTAATATATTTTTTTTTGTAAATGTGATATAAACTATTACAGGGGCCATAAAATGTTAAAGGCAGATCTTTTTTTAACGATTTATTTTATTTTATTTCTTTCGTTGTTTAACACACAAGATGACGCACTCACCATCAACTATTAAGAAATATGATCAAGTCATAGTAAGTCATAATACTTATTCTAGCATTTCAATCAGATCAAATAGGTGATGGAGCAAAGTTCAGCTATCATACTGCAATTACTACTGAGATAAAAGCTGGACAGACTTGAACCTTCAGACCTTTTTATGGCATGCGCAGTTAAGGATGTTGTAATGGCAGGATAAGTGAGACCTGATCCCAGCCCAAACTAATGCATTCCCAGTGCTTCCTGGTGCTGATCAGAGAAAAGGCTGAGAGCTTGTCAAACTCTGAGCAGCCAGTGGCACATTTCCTGTTGTTGACAGGCGAGGAGAACAGCAGAGGCTGCGCTGAGCTGCGTGCAGGGACTCGCATTTTATCAGCTGGGGTGCACACAGACACTCTTTCACAGGAAGAGCTGCTATCACTTCTCAGATACACAGACGCAGAGGAAACATTGACACTGAACCTCTTACCAACGGCCCAGAAAAAGGAGCTGCTCCACAGGTGGACTGACTCCCTCCATCAAGAGTCTGACTGAAGAAAACAAGTGGGAACTGCTTTGTTATTTGTTGGGTTTTCAGCTGATCTGAGTGTAACCGGGAGGTGTTATGGTTTTGTTCCACATGGGATCGGATAAAACCTCATCTATACTCATGCAGGCTGAGGATCCTGTTCGCCAGGACATGCAGTTCTACTATGTGGTGAGTGGAGGAATTACCTACAGTCGTATGCAGATGTGTACTAACACAGCGTCAGACTATATGATAATGTTTTATGTTCAAAAAGTAAAAAACTTTGATGCTGTTAGTGCAGAAGTATTTATATTTTCCTGCACAGACACATTATCAATAACACAAGTGCCTAGTTATTAGCAACCTACATAATGGTTGTTCCACTGAATTATTTATATCTCTTGTCTGTAAATGACTGCAAATATGAATTATTTACAGCATCAGCATAAACCAATATTAATATAAGCCTATTTAGGGTCAGCAGGATTGGTAAACATGCGATTAAGCAGGTTGTTTGTATATTTCTGCACTTTGATTCATGGGTTGATCTCCAGGAACAATTTAAAAAAGGATATCAAACTAAAATCTACAGTTTGTTGTACATACTAAAGGCTTTAAAATACAGAAGCAAAGATTTCGGTATGTAGATAATATGTTTGTAAATAAAGTAGCCCGTACGCATTGCAGTTTGGCTGCTAATGATAATTGTGGATAATCCAAAGATTGCAGCTTCAGCTCTGGATGTCCTGCATGTGAACCGAAGAGATGAAAACCCTGGCACTGTTGTTCTGCACCAAATTGCTCCACAAGGACCGTCCTTGCAATTCTCGCGAAAGGTTTCTGCTAAATGACCTGTAATGAAGTTTAAGATCAATTCAGAATGAAGGCTTTGTTTCTAATGCTTGATTTAATTGGTTCTTCACCCGTTGGGTCGAGCCAATCTGAACAGTGCAAATTTAATTAAACTCATTGGGACATCACATGAGCTAATGAGCCAATATAGACTACACAGTTACCGAAATCTCAGGATCTGCGTCAGCTGATCCCACCATTTAGTTGCTCTTGGTGGCAAAGGATTAGGAAGTTGCTTCAAAAACAGTGCGCAGTGGAAAAGTACAAAGATTTGATGGATTGGCCAACATCTTGGACAGTGTGCAATATAATGAAGACCATATGCTATGAGTGTGAGTGTGGGGGAAGGGGTTCCCTTCTATTTCATTATGCTGTCAGCTGTCTACTGATAGCCATCGGCATACGTTAGAAATAGGACAGGTGCAAAACCAGCATTACTGTAAACATCTGCGCTAATTTACGCCCCGTGTCCAACAGCATTTCTCATATTTCAGTTGTTCTACCAAAAATAATGAACATTATGGCATTGCAAAGAGCTTTTATTGTGCTTTTACTAGCAAAGGTAAAACATGCAAGGGTCTATTCTCATGGGAGACAAAACAGGGCCACCCGTTTTTACATACTAAAGAGCTTCTGGATAATGATTAGAGTCATTATCTGGCGCTGCACATTCCTCTAATGCTAGTCAAGGTAAACAGATCCATGTCTCTGTCAGTGCTTAATCAATGAGGGGCTTCTCATCTCCACCTAATACTTTATAGATGTGTCAATAGAATTATTGCATACAGCCAAACATACTTAAAATCGGGATATGGTAATGCTGGAAAACTATTATTGCCAACAGATTGTGTCAGGGGATAAATACGTAAAATATTTGCTAGAACATTGGAAAACTCTCCATTGGGGTGTTGGAAGGATTGGAGCCAGACAGAAGAGGATTAGATTGTCTCTCTGTGTCTAGATTTACAGTTCGAACCAATAAAAGTAGCACAAAAAAAAAATGACACAAGTTCTTGCTTTAAAGGGATACTCCACTTTTTTGGGCAATAGGCTCATTTTACAACTCCTCCAGAGTTAAACTCTTGAGTTTTACCTTTTTTTTTGAATCCATTCAGCCGATATCCGGTTCTGGCAGTACCACTTTTAGCATAGCTTAGCATACATCATTAAAGGGGTCATGAACTGGCTTTTAAAATTGTATTATATTGTTGTCTGAGGTCAACTTATGACGTTCTCTTGGTTTTTGCATTCAAAAACATCAAAATGAATGAGTAATAGGCTATTTTGTACCCAAGTTGTGAGCCTTCCTGAAAAACGGTCGGTTTTTATGGGCGTGTCGCACTGAAGACTCGGAAATAAACGCCCACTGCTGTGAGTGGATAACAGTTTTGCATATTATAATGAGTTTAACTCACCCGTCGGTGTACGTGGGTGAAAACACTATGGGGAAAACGTCCAATGTTGTCAAATGGCAACCGGAATGATTCGCCCATACATGTTCAACCAAGAATCCGTTTGTTGCACAATTCCTGTCAGATCCAGTATAGACGGCACAGCACTGTTCTTTACTCTTAATCGTCTGCAAATCCAGTCTTGTTTACAAAACAATCCTCAGTGAAATGAAGCGAACAGACGACGATGTTTTACCCTCATCAGCTGGAACGTCATTAAAAATAAAGTTTATCCATGAAGTCCTGTTGGAATCAAGAGGAAGCTTATGCAGCGACTGTCTTCTTCTACAACCAGCCACTGCACAATATTCTGTATTGCTTGGTATAACGATCCGGTTTGTCATCACGAGGTAGGCATGTATGTTAGGCTACTTAGCTATGCGTGTAATACGCGATTTAGTGGGCGGGGCTAAACCGGCGGTGTTGAAGTAGGTGTTGATCTTCTTCTGCGGGGGTGGTGTTTTAACCCCTTCGACGTCATAGTTCCCCACTTTGAAAAACGAGTCGTTTTCAGAGGCTGGTGTCAATAAAAGCTTTTATTGGACTAACAAGGATGTTTTCAGTTCTGAAACTTACAGGATATTCTTATAATATGATTACCTCTTAGATGTCAAAAGCTCAAGGAAAATTTGATTTCTCAGTTCATCACCCCTTTAAAGTGGACTAGACCATTAGCATTTCTCAACTCTTCTGTTTTTACATCGTGCACTAAGACCGACGGAAAATGTAAAGTTGCGATTTGATATGGCTAGGAACTATACTCTCATTCCTACATAATAATCAAGAAACTTTACTGCCATACCATGAGTGCAGCGGGCATAATGATATGACGCAGTGTCTGAAAATAGGCTACCTTCCGTCAAAATACCTACACAAACTTAGTCCCGGTCAAGTTGGAATTTATCGAGCTGGGGACTATTTTCAGACACTGCGTCATATCATTACGCCTGCTGCACTCGGTAGGTACGGCAGTAAACTTTCTTGATTATTACACAGGAATGGGAGTGTAGTTCCTAGCCATATGTAACGGAGGCCAGCTGGTAGTTGCTGTGCGAGTAAACCTCACTCCCTTGATCTCAATAGGTGCTACAGAAGAGTCAAGTTTGGTCTTTTTTTTTTTTTTGGAGAAATGCTAATGGTCTTGTCCACTTCAATGATGTATGCTAAGCTATGCTAAAAGTGGTACCGCCAGAACCGGAGATCGGCTGAATGGATTCAATAACGGTAAAACTCAACAGTTTAACTCTGGGGGAGTTGTAAAATGAGCCTATTTCCAAAAAAAGTGGAGTATCCCTTTAAACAGCCAAACTCTACATGGGTTAGATTAGGAGGTTTAGTTTCACAGATACAGTTCAAGAGAGGTCCCTTGATCAAAGATGATTTATAAGCTCTTTGTGTCTTAATGCAAGGGTTCTCCAAACTTGTTTTTATAGGATCCATCTAGAGAGGTGTAGTTTTTCTTAAATATCTCTTAAATTTCCTCAAACACAAAAATGGTTTGATGAAATATGACTGGTAGAATGCAGTTGTTCTCTTAACTTATCCTTGTCATACTATTAGATTGGCTATGCTATGCTTATCAATTTCATGTCATTATCATAAGGCTTATGGTAAGCTACAAAAGAGTATAAACATGAACAAAGACACATGTGTAAGGTATACAGACAAAGAGGGAATATGCCTATATGTTTTTTTACTTGATAGCACGTGCCGATGCATTGCAATGTAATATAATGATGCCCTGAAATGGAACTTGCCGTTCAGTAAGTGACTCATGTTGATTCAGTAGCCACTCTGATGGAATCAGTGATTTGGTCCAGTGAAGGGTTCATCAGACTGATTAAACTATATATTATATATATATTATAATTTGGTATAGCCAAATTCCTCATTACATTTTTTTTTTTTTTTTTTGCTTCCTTGAAGGGCACCCCTGCTGAGAAATCGAGCATTGCTGGTCACCGGCTCAAGGCATGTTTTGCATGCTGGGGCCATCATGAGATGCTGGTTGCTGATTCTTGTTTTGAGATGTACACAAGCTCTTTTTATTGATTTTACCTAATTTGTGTACAGATCATTTGAAACAGGAGGCAATTCATTTGATGCTTTGAAATGATTTACCAGTTTAGCAGTGACTAATTAATAATGTAATCATAACTAAAACAATTAAACAATTATGTCAGTATTTCAGCAGAGGGAGCAAAAGAAATTGCAAAGTTATAATATAATTCAGTAAATACAGCCCATTCTCACCCCAAGGCGTCACTTAACTGAAACGTCAAATATTGAAGCATGGTCAAAGGTGACGCCTTGGGGTAAGAATGCGTTGGTAAATAATGTTTTAACCTCATATTGTTTTTTCCTTTTAATACATCACAAATGTGTTAAATATACTGTATTCAAGCAAAAACATTGCTTATCCCTAAAACACTCCTTGCACACAAACAGTTGGCCACTCAACCCAGCAAGACCATGCTGGTGAACCAGCTCTACCAGCTCTTTGCTTCAGAACAGCATGCTGGTCCATAGCTATACCAGCACTAGCCATAAACCAGCCTGGACCAGCATGAATTAATTTTTTTAGCAGGGACTGTGAAAAGGCGACGCCACACGGAGGGAAGTTCTCAGTGAGCATCTGAACTCCTTCAGAATTAGCAAAGGAATTCCTTCAAAATTAGCAAAAGCTTTGGTCAAAAGATTCATTTTATTTCAGATCCAAATTTAAGTAGAATGAATGCGTGTGATATTTAATGCTTGCTTGAAACATATTTTAGTTTGTTTAAATAAGTTTTGCAGGTAAGAAATAAAGTAAATGACTAAATGTGTTTCAAAAAGCCACATTATAAGACACAATTGCTCTTCCCATTTCAAAGGCTTAGTCTTTCGAAATAAGTATATGGATGCTCACTTGGGATTGAAATTCGCTTTCTTTTTTAAACGATTCATCAAAAGAATCTGCGCATAAGAGTATTTGTTCAATCAGACTGCGCAGTTCATGTTGTAGTTGTTTTTACGTGTAGCAGTGAAAATTTGCAGCCATATTGCAGTAAACGCTGCTGTGACCTCTGAAATTCTGTTTAAAAATACACATTCTGTCAGCTAAACATTAAGTTAGTACACTGTTTACTTCAGAATATTGTAGTTATTCAGAAGTGGTTAGTCAGTAGTTAGTTATATCATTATCAGTATTATATTATGTCAGTACCAATATTTGCTTTCAACCATGCACAAAAAAAAAAAACAACAACTTTTGGATGTACCAATGAAACACACACACAAAAACAGATTTTGCACATGCATAATATTAATTTACACGTCAAATTGATTAATAATCGATAATAAAATATACATTCTGACATTAGAGGCTTGTGATTTAAAAATATACATTCTGACATTAGAGGGTTGTGGTTTTAAAAATAAACATTCTGACATTAGAAGGTTGTGGTTTAAAAATAAACATTCTGACATTAGAAGGTGTGGTTTAAAAATAAACATTATGACATTAGAGGGTTGTGGTTTTAAAAATATCTGAATATTATATTTTTCACTGCCATCATTTGCTGTAGCCTATTCACAAACTGTTTGATGTTCATTGTAGCTGCTCCCTGAATCGTTGCGCTTATTCATTTGTGGATGTTAACTGAATCTGTAAGTCTTTTGCCACTCCCCCTCTCACACTGCACCCTGAGTGCCACTCCCCCTCCAAACAGCATCCTGAGTGGCCACTAACCCCTCTCACACAGCAGCCTGAGTGGCCACTCCCCTGTCATACCTCACACTGAGTGGCCACTCCCTCTCCAAACAGCATCCTGAGTGTTCACTCCCCCCCTGTCACACCTCACACTGAGTGACCACTCCCCCTTTCACACTGCACACTGAGTGGCCACTTCATAAGCCTATCACAAACTGTGTGCTCAAGCATAGCGTTTTCTCGGAGTTCACTGTTTTGCTCGGTCACTCCTCAATTTATCCCGGAAGTACCTTGTGTAGCTGCTCCAGCAAGGTCTGATTCCTCCTGAATCTTAGCGCTTATTCATTTGTGGACGTTAACTGAATCTGTAAGTCAGCTACACACTGTTTAATTCTGAATATTATATTTTATTCTGGTGCACTTAACGTTTTGCTTTCTCAGAGTTTAGGCTCCTGTGTCATATTTAGCAACTCAAATAAACCAAACCAACAATTACTAAAAACACACAAAAACAGATTTTGCACGGGCATTGCAGTTAATTCAATAACTGGATAATAACTAGGTACTAAGGGTAGCCTAAACCAATCTAACCCATGTAGTTGCCTTATACCCAGTACTTTCTTAGGCAAGTACATTGTAAGTACACATAAGTCCACATACTGGAAAATAAAGTGCAACCAATTTTGATATTACTTTCTCGGCATGAACTCATCATCTCAAACTTTGTGCAACTCACTTTTCCCCTCTCAGTTACCCACAGCTTGAAAAAGCTGTTTTGAAGTCAGCATGAGATGTTATTGAACCTATTATGATGATTCATCCATGCATAGGCTATGTTTCTTTTTTAATTAAAAAAAATATTTTTTTTATTCTTAACTCAATATCGACTTCCCTCTGGTGATGCCGATTTTTCCAATTATTTTAGTACAATTGACAGCAAGCTCACATCCAATCAACAACTGATTGTAAAAACCAGTTCCGCCCTACATTTATTTTTCTTTTGATAATCACTCAGATGAGATTCACAATATGGAGGAAAAACTATCACTGCTTCCATTACATCACTACTTTAAAGCACACGGCTGTACTTCAAAGCTTGTCACCAACTTCTGTGGTGAGCTATCACATGACTTGAAGTATTTCCACTTGAGAGGTTTTTATCATATGATTGATGAACATAAAAGAACAAAGGAGGTTTGACGTTCTAAGAACTCCCTTTCCTCCCCTCTTCCTGGTACATTTCACTGTCAACCCCATTGAAAGGTATGCCCACTAAATGTTGGGAGGTTTACTGGAGGACACCAATGGCCTTAACAATGATTTTAATTGGAAATAATACTACTGAATTATCTGAGGGATTTGAGGAAAGGCCATTGGAATGTGAATGTTTAAAAGTCTTGCCTTATAGAATCAGCTTCTCTGTTGTTTGGAATTAGAAGAGAGGCTTAAACCTTTGAGTTGCATCACACACACGTCAAAAGTTGCCAGAAAAGAGTTTAAAACCTACTTTTGTCCTCTGAGAGTTTACAGTCCTCTGGACCATAATCGGATGTAATTGAAGTTTCTGACCTAAAGAACAAAGAGGTTTTCTTTTTACAAGTGTTTTAATAGACTGTGATGCACTCATAACTGCATCATTTTAAACCTCAAAGCAAATTCAATCTTCTTTATTGAAGTTCAGAAACACATCTTCAGACTGTGTGTCACCATCTCATGTCACAAGCCTCAGCACGCTAAAAGGGAATCAGTTTATGTGTTTATTAAAAAAACTCCATGAGAATAAATTTTGACAGCTAGCATTGAATTTACTTGACCAGCAGAGCTAAGCAATAATGAAAGTCAAATGAATCTAGAACGTAGGGCCAGAAGTTCAAGAAGTGAACGCGTAAATGGAGTGCACTCAACCAACATATCTAACAATCAGTTTTACATCACTGGAAGCCGATAGAGAACACAGTGTAATTGTCATTGCTGATTGATTGACTGATCAATATCAAGCTGAAAGCAGGCATTCCAGCTTATATGATTGCAGCCTTCAGCAATATTGTTATGATGTCTGTCATGATTGTAACCCAAATGTGATTCCTATATGGCAAGATTGATTATCGATGCCATTTCTTCCTGTTTGCAAGGGTCATCCATGACGTGAATAAACCTGTTACATGATGCACAGATATATTTGGTTGTTGTTGTTTAGGAAACTGAGTACGTCAGATTGGGCTAAATGTAAAAATTAAATTACCTCAAATGTAATTTTTGTTGTTTGCATGTTGATGACCTCGAGGTAAATTTCGCAGTTCATAGTGACAAACAGGTGTTTAGGAATAAGTGGTGTTTAGTGTTTGGGTTGAAAACACACCATCACTGTTCTCTGAGGTTATTTATGGTTAATGTTCAGTCAGTGTGGTTGGCGATCTCTTTTAGAATAATGAGCAGAAAGAGTAGAAGCTGTACCGATGGGTGGAGAATGTCCTGTTTAGAGAAGAATGGCATCTTTGCTGAATTTTTTCCAAATGGCATTTCCTCTGCATGACCTCTAGGGATATTTTGAAGAACAGATTCATGTTAAGATAAAGCAGAGTAAAAGGCCTTTGATAAAAAAATGAATTACAATTCAAAACAACTGTGTCTTCTTGAATTTATTTAAAAATGTAATTTATTCTTGATGCAAAGCTAAATTTCTCATTATCATTACTCCAGTCTTCAGAGTCATGATCCTTCACAAATCATTCTAATATGCTGATTTCCTGCTCAAGAAACATTCTTATATCAATCTTGAAAAATTGTTATACTGGTTAATATTTATGTGTGAAGCATGATATTTTTTCAGGATTGTTTGATTAATTAAAAAAACAGCATTTTTTTAAAAGCATTTATTCAAGCATTTATTTATTTTTTATTCAATCAATTTCATGCTCCTTGTTAAAGAGTAGTTCACTTTCAAAAAACTTTTCTGATAATTTACTCACCCCCATGTCATCCAAGATGTCCATGACTTTCTTTCTTCAATCGAAAAGAAATTTTGATGAAAATCCAAAAAACGCCGTTCATCAAAATGAACAAATCTTTTTCCGAGTTCAATTCATTCGTTTTGTTCGTTGAATGAACCAAATGACTCAGAAAAAGATTTG
>NW_024121147.1:335036-371117 GCF_016745375.1 Pimephales promelas
TTGGCTGCTAATGATAATTGTGGATAATCCAAGATTGCAGCTTCAGCTCTGGATGTCCTGCATGTGAACCGAAGAGATGAAAACCCTGGCACTGTTGTTCTGCACCAAATTGCTCCACAAGGACCGTCCTTGCAATTCTCGCGAAAGGTTTCTGCTAAATGACCTGTAATGAAGTTTAAGATCAATTCAGAATGAAGGCTTTGTTTCTAATGCTGATTTAATTGGTTCTTCACCCGTTTTGGGTCGAGCCAATCTGAACAGTGCAAATTTAATTAAACTCATTGGGACATCACATGAGCTAATGAGCCAATATAGACTACACAGTTACCGAAATCTCAGGATCTGCGTCAGCTGATCCCACCATTTAGTTGCTCTTGGTGGCAAAGGATTAGGAAGTTGCTTCAAAAACAGTGCGCAGTGGAAAAGTACAAAGATTTGATGATTTGCCAACATCTTGGACAGTGTGCAATATAATGAAGACCATATGCTATGAGTGTGAGTTGTGGGGGAAGGGGTTCCCTTCTATTTCATTATGCTGTCAGCTGTCTACTGATAGCCATCGGCATACGTTAGAAATAGGCACAGGTGCAAAACCAGCATTACTGTAAACATCTGCGCTAATTTACGCCCGTGTCCAACAGCATTTCTCATATTTCAGTTGTTCTACCAAAAATATAATGAACATTATGGCATTGCAAAGAGCTTTTATTGTGCTTTTACTAGCAAAGGTAAAACATGCAAGGGTCTATTCTCATGGGAGACAAAACAGGGCCACCCGTTTTTACATACTAAAGAGCTTCTGGATAATGATTAGAGTCATTATCTGGCGCTGCACATTCCTCTAATGCTAGTCAAGGTAAACAGATCCATGTCTCTGTCAGTGCTTAATCAATGAGGGGCTTCTCATCTCCACCTAATACTTTATAGATGTGTCAATAGAATTATTGCATACAGCCAAACATACTTAAAATCGGGATATGGTAATGCTGGAAAACTATTATTGCCAACAGATTGTGTCAGGGGATAAATACGTAAAATATTTGCTAGAACATTGGAAAACTCTCTATTGGGGTGTTGGAAGGATTGGAGCCAGACAGAAGAGGATTAGATTGTCTCTCTGTGTCTAGATTTACAGTTCGAACCAATAAAAGTAGCACAAAAAAAAAATGACACAAGTTCTTGCTTTAAAGGGATACTCCACCTTTTTGGGAAATAGGCTCATTTTACAACTCCTCCAGAGTTAAACTCTTGAGTTTTACCTTTTTTTGAATCCATTCAGCCGATATCCGGTTCTGGCAGTACCACTTTTAGCATAGCTTAGCATACATCATTGAAGGGGTCATGAACTGGCTTTTAAAATTTTATTATATTGTTGTCTGAGGTCAACTTATGACGTTCTCTTGGTTTTTGCATTCAAAAACATCAAAATGAATGAGTAATAGGCTATTTTGTACCCAAGTTGTGAGCCTTCCTGAAAAACGGTCGGTTTTTATGGGCGTGTCGCACTGAAGACTCGGAAATAAACGCCCACTGCTGTGAGTGGATAACAGTTTTGCATATTATAATGAGTTTAACTCACCCGTCGGTGTACGTGGGTGAAAACACTATGGGGAAAACGTCCAATGTTGTCAAATGGCAACCGGAATGATTCGCCCATACATGTTCAACCAAGAATCCGTTTGTTGCACAATTCCTGTCAGATCCAGTATAGACGGCACAGCACTGTTCTTTACTCTTAATCGTCTGCAAATCCAGTCTTGTTTACAAAACAATCCTCAGTGAAATGAAGCGAACAGACGACGATGTTTTACCCTCATCAGCTGGAACGTCATTAAAAATAAAGTTTATCCATGAAGTCCTGTTGGAATCAAGAGGAAGCTTATGCAGCGACTGTCTTCTTCTACAACCAGCCACTGCACAATATTCTGTATTGCTTGGTATAACGATCCGGTTTGTCATCACGAGGTAGGCATGTATGTTAGGCTACTTAGCTATGCGTGTAATACGCGATTTAGTGGGCGGGGCTAAACCGGCGGTGTTGAAGTAGGTGTTGATCTTCTTCTGCGGGGGTGGTGTTTTAACCCCTTCGACGTCATAGT
Organism: Pimephales promelas; assembly: GCF_016745375.1. The sequence continues at coordinate 337,136 of NW_024121147.1, forward strand.
TCCCCACTTTGAAAAACGAGTCGTTTTCAGAGGCTGGTGTCAATAAAAGCTTTTATTGGACTAACAAGGATGTTTTCAGTTCTGAAACTTACAGGATATTCTTATAATATGATTACCTCTTAGATGTCAAAAGCTCAAGGAAAATTTGATTTCTCAGTTCATCACCCCTTTAAAGTGGACTAGACCATTAGCATTTCTCAACTCTTCTGTTTTTACATCGTGCACTAAGACCGACGGAAAATGTAAAGTTGCGATTTGATATGGCTAGGAACTATACTCTCATTCCTACATAATAATCAAGAAACTTTACTGCCATACCATGAGTGCAGCGGGCATAATGATATGACGCAGTGTCTGAAAATAGGCTACCTTCCGTCAAAATACCTACACAAACTTAGTCCCGGTCAAGTTGGAATTTATCGAGCTGGGGACTATTTTCAGACACTGCGTCATATCATTACGCCTGCTGCACTCGGTAGGTACGGCAGTAAACTTTCTTGATTATTACACAGGAATGGGAGTGTAGTTCCTAGCCATATGTAACGGAGGCCAGCTGGTAGTTGCTGTGCGAGTAAACCTCACTCCCTTGATCTCAATAGGTGCTACAGAAGAGTCAAGTTTGGTCTTTTTTTTTTTTTTGGAGAAATGCTAATGGTCTTGTCCACTTCAATGATGTATGCTAAGCTATGCTAAAAGTGGTACCGCCAGAACCGGAGATCGGCTGAATGGATTCAATAACGGTAAAACTCAACAGTTTAACTCTGGGGGAGTTGTAAAATGAGCCTATTTCCAAAAAAAGTGGAGTATCCCTTTAAACAGCCAAACTCTACATGGGTTAGATTAGGAGGTTTAGTTTCACAGATACAGTTCAAGAGAGGTCCCTTGATCAAAGATGATTTATAAGCTCTTTGTGTCTTAATGCAAGGGTTCTCCAAACTTGTTTTTATAGGATCCATCTAGAGAGGTGTAGTTTTTCTTAAATATCTCTTAAATTTCCTCAAACACAAAAATGGTTTGATGAAATATGACTGGTAGAATGCAGTTGTTCTCTTAACTTATCCTTGTCATACTATTAGATTGGCTATGCTATGCTTATCAATTTCATGTCATTATCATAAGGCTTATGGTAAGCTACAAAAGAGTATAAACATGAACAAAGACACATGTGTAAGGTATACAGACAAAGAGGGAATATGCCTATATGTTTTTTTACTTGATAGCACGTGCCGATGCATTGCAATGTAATATAATGATGCCCTGAAATGGAACTTGCCGTTCAGTAAGTGACTCATGTTGATTCAGTAGCCACTCTGATGGAATCAGTGATTTGGTCCAGTGAAGGGTTCATCAGACTGATTAAACTATATATTATATATATATTATAATTTGGTATAGCCAAATTCCTCATTACATTTTTTTTTTTTTTTTTTTGCTTCCTTGAAGGGCACCCCTGCTGAGAAATCGAGCATTGCTGGTCACCGGCTCAAGGCATGTTTTGCATGCTGGGGCCATCATGAGATGCTGGTTGCTGATTCTTGTTTTGAGATGTACACAAGCTCTTTTTATTGATTTTACCTAATTTGTGTACAGATCATTTGAAACAGGAGGCAATTCATTTGATGCTTTGAAATGATTTACCAGTTTAGCAGTGACTAATTAATAATGTAATCATAACTAAAACAATTAAAAATTTCAGTATTTCAGCAGAGGGAGCAAAAGAAATTGCAAAGTTATAATATAATTCAGTAAATACAGCCCATTCTCACCCCCAAGGCGTCACTTAACTGAAACGTCAAATATTGAAGCATGGTCAAAGGTGACGCCTTGGGGTAAGAATGCGTTGGTAAATAATGTTTTAACCTCATATTGTTTTTTCCTTTTAATACATCACAAATGTGTTAAATATACTGTATTCAAGCAAAAACATTGCTTATCCCTAAAACACTCCTTGCACACAAACAGTTGGCCACTCAACCCAGCAAGACCATGCTGGTGAACCAGCTCTACCAGCTCTTTGCTTCAGAACAGCATGCTGGTCCATAGCTATACCAGCACTAGCCATAAACCAGCCTGGACCAGCATGAATTAATTTTTTTAGCAGGGACTGTGAAAAGGCGACGCCACACGGAGGGAAGTTCTCAGTGAGCATCTGAACTCCTTCAGAATTAGCAAAGGAATTCCTTCAAAATTAGCAAAAGCTTTGGTCAAAAGATTCATTTTATTTCAGATCCAAATTTAAGTAGAATGAATGCGTGTGATATTTAATGCTTGCTTGAAACATATTTTAGTTTGTTTAAATAAGTTTTGCAGGTAAGAAATAAAGTAAATGACTAAATGTGTTTCAAAAAGCCACATTATAAGACACAATTGCTCTTCCCATTTCAAAGGCTTAGTCTTTCGAAATAAGTATATGGATGCTCACTTGGGATTGAAATTCGCTTTCTTTTTTTAAACGATTCATCAAAAGAATCTGCGCATAAGAGTATTTGTTCAATCAGACTGCGCAGTTCATGTTGTAGTTTGTTTTTACGTGTAGCAGTGAAAATTTGCAGCCATATTGCAGTAAACGCTGCTGTGACCTCTGAAATTCTGGTTTAAAAATACACATTCTGTCAGCTAAACATTAAGTTAGTACACTGTTTACTTCAGAATATTGTAGTTATTCAGAAGTAGTTAGTCAGTAGTTAGTTATATCATTATCAGTATTATATTATGTCAGTACCAATATTTGCTTTCAACCATGCAAAAAAAAAAAACAACAACTTTTGGATGTACCAATGAAACACACACACAAAAACAGATTTTGCACATGCATAATATTAATTTACACGTCAAATTGATTAATAATCGATTAATAAAATATACATTCTGACATTAGAGGCTTGTGATTTAAAAATATACATTCTGACATTAGAGGGTTGTGGTTTTAAAAATAAACATTCTGACATTAGAAGGTTGTGGTTTAAAAATAAACATTCTGACATTAGAAGGTTGTGGTTTAAAAATAAACATTATGACATTAGAGGGTTGTGGTTTTAAAAATATCTGAATATTATATTTTTCACTGCCATCATTTGCTGTAGCCTATTCACAAACTGTTTGATGTTCATTGTGTAGCTGCTCCCTGAATCGTTGCGCTTATTCATTTGTGGATGTTAACTGAATCTGTAAGTCTTTTGCCACTCCCCCTCTCACACTGCACCCTGAGTGGCCACTCCCCCTCCAAACAGCATCCTGAGTGGCCACTACCCCTCTCACACAGCAGCCTGAGTGGCCACTCCCCCTGTCATACCTCACACTGAGTGGCCACTCCCTCTCCAAACAGCATCCTGAGTGTTCACTCCCCCCTGTCACACCTCACACTGAGTGACCACTCCCCCTTTCACACTGCACACTGAGTGGCCACTTCATAAGCCTATTCACAAACTGTGTGCTCAAGCATAGCGTTTTCTCGGAGTTCACTGTTTTGGCTCGGTCACTCCTCAATTTATCCCGGAAGTACCTTGTGTAGCTGCTCCAGCCAAGGTCTGATTCCTCCTGAATCTTAGCGCTTATTCATTTGTGGACGTTAACTGAATCTGTAAGTCAGCTACACACTGTTTAATTCTGAATATTATATTTTATTCTGGTGCACTTAACGTTTTTGCTTTCTCAGAGTTTAGGCTCCTGTGTCATATTTAGCAACTCAAATAAACCAAACCAACAATTACTAAAAACACACAAAAACAGATTTTGCACGGGCATTGCAGTTAATTCAATAACTGGATAATAACTAGGTACTAAGGGTAGCCTAAACCTAATCTTAACCCATGTAGTTGCCTTATACCCAGTACTTTCTTAGGCAAGTACATTGTAAGTACACATAAGTCCACATACTGGAAAATAAAGTGCAACCAAATTTTGATATTACTTTCTCGGCATGAACTCATCATCTCAAACTTTGTGCAACTCACTTTTCCCCTCTCAGTTACCCACAGCTTGAAAAAAGCTGTTTTGAAGTCAGCATGAGATGTTATTGAACCTATTATGAATGATTCATCCATGCATAGGCTATGTTTCTTTTTTAATTTAAAAAAAATATTTTTTTTATTCTTAACTCAATATCGACTTCCCTCTGGTGATGCCGGATTTTTCCAATTATTTAGTACAATTGACAGCAAGCTCACATCCAATCAACAACTGATTGTTAAAACCAGTTCCGCCCTACATTTATTTTTCTTTTGATAATCACTCAGATGAGATTCACAATATGGAGGAAAATCTATCACTGCTTCCATTACATCACTACTTTAAAGCACACGGCTGTACTTCAAAGCTTGTCACCAACTTCTGTGGTGAGCTATCACATGACTTGAAGTATTTCCACTTGAGAGGTTTTTATCATATGATTGATGAACATAAAAGAACAAAGGAGGTTTGACGTTCTAAGAACTTCCCTTTCCTCCCCTCTTCCTGGTACATTTCACTGTCAAGCCCATTGAAAGGTATGCCCACTAAATGTTGGGAGGTTTACTGGAGGACACCAATGGCCTTAACAATGATTTTAATTGGAAATAATACTACTGAATTATCTGAGGGATTTGAGGAAAGGCCATTGGAATGTGAATGTTTAAAAGTCTTGCCTTATAGAATCAGCTTCTCTGTTGTTTGGAATTAGAAGAGAGTGGCTTAAGACCTTTGAGTTGCATCACACACACGTCAAAAGTTGCCAGAAAGAGTTTAAAACCTACTTTTTGTCCTCTTGAGAGTTTACAGTCCTCTGGACCATAATCGGATGTAATTGAAGTTTCTGACCTAAAGAACAAAGAGGTTTTCTTTTTACAAGTGTTTTAATAGACTGTGATGCACTCATAACTGCATCATTTTAAACCTCAAAGCAAATTCAATCTTCTTTATTTGAAGTTCAGAAACAGCATCTTCAGACTGTGTGTCACCATCTCATGTCACAAGCCTCAGCACGCTAAAAGGGAATCAGTTTATGTGTTTTATTAAAAAAACTCCATGAGAATAAATTTGACAGCTAGCATTGAATTTACTTGACCAGCAGAGCTAAGCAATAATGAAAGTCAAATGAATCTAGAACGTAGGGCCAGAAGTCAAGAAGTGAACGCGTAAATGGAGTGCACTCAACCAACATATCTAACAATCAGTTTTACATCACTGGAAGCCGATAGAGAACACTAGTGTAATTGTCATTGCTGATTGATTGACTGATCAATATCAAGCTGAAAGAGGCATTCCAGCTTATATGATTGCAGCCTTCAGCAATATTGTTATGATGTCTGTCATGATTGTAACCCAAATGTGATTCCTATATGGCAAGATTGATTATCGATGCCATTTCTTCCTGTTTGCAAGGGTCATCCATGACGTGAATAAACCTGTTACATGATGCACAGATATATTTGGTTGTTGTTGTTTAGAAAACTGAGTACGGTCAGATTGGGCTAAATGTAAAATTAAATTACCTCAAATGTAATTTTTGTTGTTTGCATGTGATGACCTCGAGGTAAATTTCGCAGTTCATAGTGACAAACAGGTGTTTAGGAATAAGTGGTGTTTAGTGTTTGGGTTGAAAACACACCATCACTGTTCTCTGAGGTATTATTTATGGTTAATGTCAGTCAGTGGTGGTTGGCGATCTCTTTTAGAATAATGAGCAGAAGAGTAGAGAGCTGTACCGATGGGTGGAGAATGTCCTGTTTAGAGAAGAATGGCATCTTTGCTGAATGTTTTTCCAAATGGCATTTCCTCTGCATGACCTCTAGGGATATTTTGAAGAACAGATTCATGTTAAGATAAAGCAGAGTAAAAGGCCTTTGATAAAAAAATGAATTACAATTCAAAACAACTGTGTTCTTCTTGAATTTATTTAAAAATGTAATTTATTCTTGATGCAAAGCTAAATTTCTCATTATCATTACTCCAGTCTTCAGAGTCACATGATCCTTCACAAATCATTCTAATATGCTGATTTCCTGCTCAAGAAACATTCTTATATCAATCTTGAAAATTGTTATACTGGTTAATATTTATGTGTGAAGCATGATATTTTTTCAGGATTGTTTGATTAATTAAAAAAACAGCATTTTTTTAAAAGCATTTATTCAAGCATTTATTTATTTTTTATTCAATCAATTTCATGCGTCCTTGTTAAAGGAGTAGTTCACTTTTCAAAAAACTTTTGCTGATAATTTACTCACCCCCATGTCATCCAAGATGTCCATGACTTTCTTTCTTCAATCGAAAAGAAATTTTGATGAAAATCCAAAAAACGCGTTCATCAAAATGAACAAATCTTTTTCCGAGTCAATTCATTCGTTTTGTTCGTTGAATGAACCAAATGACTCAGAAAAAGATTTGTTCATTTTGATGAACGAGTTCGAACCGGAGAGTCACAAACGTGCATCACAGAACAGAGCAAGGCAAGCATTTGGGTTAAAAAACTTAAACTTTGTTATTTATTTATTTATTTATTTATTTTTATTTAACAATCAGACATACAGTACATACAAACAGGCCAACATAGTGCAGTAGTGGGCAATCTTGTAAATCCATAATTCCAGTAGTGACAAGAGTGATTTAAGTGTTTGATCTAAGTGTGTATGTGAGTGGGTGTGAGTGTGGGTATGTGTATGTGTAAACAAAGTAACCATTTATTATTTATTTTTATTACCATTGTCATTACCATCACCATCCCAATCCCCACTACCACCATACTGCCCATATTGTGTTGGTATATTTTTATTTCCATCCTTCCTCCTATGTAACAATTGCCATTGTCAATCCTGTACAAAATAAAATATGATATAATAAGATAATATAACATAAGATAACCTTCCCCTACATCTCATCAGTCCCTATCTTTTCCTATTTTTTTTATTTTTTTATTTGTGTGTGTGTGTGTGTGTGTTATGTCTAAAGTGCATTAAAAGAGGGAGTACAGTGCGAGAGTGTCTTAAATTGGTCCAGGGATACTGTCCCGTTGAAACCACTTCTCGCCTGTCTTGCCTACCTTGGTGTTTGTGAGGTTTTTCCATATATACTTATTCCTTTTTTTTCCCTATTCTATGTTGTGGTGCATTAAAAACCCATGAAGAGATAAGGGGGAAGTTATTGCAATAGTGATGATAATGATACTTAATTCTAGTTCTACATTCTACTGTAATTCTACAGCATTGACAACGGCAATATTGATGATAATAATAATAATAATAATAAATGACAATGATAATGGCAGTGGTGATCACAACGGTGAAAGCAAAAGACAGCGACAACAGCAATTACAACAATGAAACAAAAAATAAAATAAAAGTGAAAATAGTAATCATAGCCAGCCCATTCTCACCCCCAAGGCGTCACCTAACTGACCATGCTTCAATATCTGACGCTTTAGGCGCCCTTTAGCGTCAGTTAGATGACGCCCTAGGATCGCGTGTACCCTACCTAACCCCTACCCCAGACCTAAACCTAACCGCGTCCTCTAACTGACGCTTTCCTTTAGCGTCAGCTAGGTGACGCCGTAGGGTCGCGTCATGTAAGTGACGCTAAAGGGCGCCTAAAAGTCAAATATTGAAGCATGGTCAAAGGTGACGCCTTGGGGGGAGAATGCGTTGTCATAGCAGTGACAGTAAAGATAGTAATAACAATGATGACAGACACAAGTTCAAACAACTAAAATGAATATTCGTGGGTTGATTAAGAAGGTGGGAGGGGTCGGAGTTAAGAACAGAGAAAGGATTCATAGCTGTAAGAGGTCAGAAAGTGTTGGACGGCAGAGGTCAGTTTCAGATGTGTAATTATGAAGGGGAGATGCAAATTCCATTGCAATGAAGTCTGTTATAAGATTTTTCCAGATGTTAATGTGTAATTTATTTCTAGTTATTTATTTATTTATTAAATGAGCGTTCATTTCGCTTGATAAGACCCTTATTCATCATCTGGAATCGTTTAAAACCCTTTGAACAGTTTGCAGTTTGTACTGAAAGTGTCTTTTGGACCTTGACTTTTGGTTCCCACTGAAGTGCATTATATGGAGAAAAAAGCTGGAATATGTTCATCAAAAACCTTAATTTATTTTCGACTGAAGAAAGAATGACATGAACATCTTGGATGACATGGGGGTGAGTAAATTATCAGCAAAAGTTTTTTCATAAGTGAACTACTCCTTTAAATAAGATTATTAGTTTCTTTCAAAAAATGCGCTTATGACTTGCCACAGATGTTAGTATGGATCTGTTATGGTAAATGTATTGATTATGGGTGTGTAGTGTGTGTGATTTGTGTGAGTGTGTGTGTAACACCAGTTGAAGGCACAAGACAAAGATGAGGGTATAATACAATGTGGTAAAACTCAGACAGGATAACCACAACTAACATTAACGAGAACTGACAAGGGGCTCAGCAGAACAGGGAGTATAAATACACAGGGTGAAACCAGGAAACTAGACACAAGTGGAAGAAGATTAACTGATCAGGGATTAACAAGAAAAGGTGCAGACAAGACAGAGCATAATTGTGTCTTTGCTGTGTGTGATTGCTCTAAAGTGTGTGGTTGCTCTGCTGTTCTATAATTTTGTAGCATCATTGTTGATGATGGTCAGGGTGAATCAGGCGGTAATAAAGAGGTCAATAAAGACGTAGGCCTAATAGAGAGGTCAACCCATAATATTGTTGATTTGCGCTGAATATTGCATAACGCATAATATTGTTGAACAAATACTGGAGACAGAAAGAGAGAAAGTAAGAAAAAGAAAGAACAGGAATATCTGAATTAATGCTCAGCAGGGCATTCTCCTTTTTCTCTCTTTCTGTCTCCAGTGTTTGTTGATCAGACACTGCTTCTCATTGCAAGAGAAAATCATACCAGCAGCAATAAACACGTATCAGCAGCAATAAACACGTAAACACGGATCATTGCCCCTGCTTATGACTGCATTGCAAAGTGAACGCTAGTCGCTATACCTTTCCCCCTTCAGCATGTCAAGACAGAGCTTCGACTCTGCAGAGGACATGATCCGTTCTGAGAGAAGTATGAGGGTAACAGGAAGAACAGGCAGGTGTCATAGAGTGCCGAAGTTACGACGTCACTCTGTAGGCCAAAACGCGGAAGTGAGTTAGCATTTTAGCATTACGGTTCCCTCGCTCTAAAGCCTATGGAATTTTTGAACGGGTTTTTGCTAAATCGCCTGAAATAAGGTCTGTGGTGAACAAAGCCTCTAAATATTTTCACGTTTTGATCTATGACATAGAACACACAGTTATAACCTGCTTGTGTTTTTTAAAACTTTATTGTGTCTGATTGTGTTTTTTAAAATCTTTATATAGGCTTCAAAATGTATATATTTTGGATTAACTTGTAAAGATTATCTTGCTAGACAAAACATGTAGGCTAAGGGTCACAACCCTTTGTTAAACACAGATCTTATTTTTTGCGATTTTCCAAAAGTCTATGGGGAAATTGCATTGCTTTTCGACCGAGGGAACCCATATGCGCCGCTATCTTCCGAGTTGTCCTACAAAGTGACGTCATCACTTCGGCAATATACTGACGCTTTTGCCAATGCGTATACATCCAACGCACATGGCACCCTTTAGTGCCAATATGAGACGCTTCAGTTATGGGTAGTTTTAGGTCTGGAGTAGGGTTAGGGTTAGACCACTGAGGCGCCTTCTGGCTCAAATATATCTGCGTCTCATATTGATGCTAAAGGGTGCCACGTGCGTTAGATGTATACGCATTGACAAAAGCGTCAGTATATGACGCCTTGGCATGAGAACGGGCTGAAATGTCATGATTCATAAATGACTTTTTTAAGAGTGAAGGCATTTTTATTGTGCTGAGATGTTATAGTCTATTATTTTTAACTATTCGGTATATTATTTTTTTAATGCCAGTGAAATTTTATATGATGTGGTTGAAATGTATTTTTGATGGTTCATGTGTTGTTGGACTTGCCAACCTTGACCTGTAGTGGGCAGTGCTGTCTATAGCTTTAAGTCAGAGTTGGCTTCCACTAAAGCCATTACACAAACATTATAACCAATAACTTCATGACTTATCTGATGAGAAGTGTAAATATATAAATCAGATTTTGCATAGACATGATTAGTTCAGATATGCATCACTCTTCCTGCATCATCTGAGCAACCGCAGCAAACCTGCAGACACACTGGATTTTACTCCTGTGCGCTCTATTGGGACAGGTCTGTCCTTGTTCCTATCCATCCTGTATCAGGGTCATACAACCCTATATATTCACTTAACAGCACTATGTAACGGCCAAAACAGGAAGAGCGCATCCTTGATGCCAGGTCCAGAGGTCAAACACATGAAACTGAGGGGCACTTCTCTCATGGCCGGATATGATACATATCTCATGTGTATGGAAAACTGCTGAAACAGTCATCACTTTTGTTTCAGTGCAGAATCAGAGTCCAAAGTTTTTCACGGTGCGTTTCTGCCAATGATTTATTAGATCTCATTAATAAACACAAATCAAAATGAAATGTTCCTGTTTTTTCTTACTGAAGCACGTCACTGAGGACGAATAATTTATGAACGTTACTCGGTCCTCCCTAAAATCAGCCAAAAATTTTTTTGTTCAGCCCCCTTTTTAAGTGATGAAGGCTCTTTTGGCAGTCCTGATGTTGTGAAAACAGTATGCCTGTGGACGGATGGTATAAGTGAGGAAGACATCTGGACTGTTTTTTTATCCCTGATGGAGAGGAAAGAATCCCCGGAGAGCTCAAGCTCATCCAATCTCTGCAGATGGTAAATTAATGGCAAATCCAAGACATACCGCACACAGCCTCACACCACATTCCAAATGCATTATTCATTTATCAACCTGAAAAAATATGTCAACTATTGGTGGCACCGTAGTTATTTTAAGCCAAACAGGTCTAATACCTGGAGAAAAGCTATCCGTTGGCACTTGCTGAGCTGGCACAGGACCCCAGTCAAAAGCACACGACAGGGACAAATATCCTCCAAAAATTAGTCAACATCTACGTATGAACTATTTGTGATTTATATGTTGCTAGTAAAAATATTATTCTATCAGAAAACAGATGAATAGCAATCTGGAGAGATGGTGTAGTTCCGATATCTACCAGCAGGGGCTCACAGCTTCATGCGAACCAGCCAGACAAGGGCTCCTTCTTTCTAGGTCCACGTTTGTCTTTAGTACTTGCTTTTTACCTCAGACTGGTCCAGTTGTCTATTACTTCCCGTGTGTTGTGTGGTCAGGCTTGACTGAATACTATTTCAGATTTTCCAGGATCTCCTCTTATAATGTGCTCAATCTGTCATTCTGTCAGCACAGAAGTGCTCAAATGGGATAATTTGCTGAGCCATCAGGCCCAAACAAAAATCTCAAATACACACTCACTTATGCACAACATGGGCACCACTAGAGAAAATGCTTGAATTTTGCATTCTTTTCTCCTTTATGAATTATGCTATGCTATTACGTGTGGACTAACTGTTCCCACACTTATGTACTACCAAGTTTTATCATAGTGTTAGGGTGAAGTCATGCCTCGCCTAGAGCACCAAGTGAGTCAGAACTGCCACTGGTGCCCCTTCAAAACAAACTGGTGCATGTAGACGTTGACGCTGGCACATGAGCCGACATGAGCGCCACAAGTGCAAAACCTGATGATCATGTTATCCAGCATCATAAAAAAAAGAAATTGAGCATTTTATTTAGGAAGATTGCATTAAATTGGTCAAAAGTGACAAAAATTAAAGTTACAAAATATTAATATTTCAAATAAATTCATCATTGGATCCTGAAAGGTTATAGCCTGGCTGCGCCCTCCTACGCACTTCCGCTCAATTTCATTTTACTTCTATGTGGAAATGAAATGAACTAGAGTCTGGTTGAACCAGGCTAGAAAGGTTATGGTTTCCACAAAAATATTAAGCAGCGCCACTGTTTTCATTATTAATAATAATAATAAATGTTTCTTGAGCAGCAAAATCATCATATTACAATGATTTATGAAGGATCATGTCACAAGACTGGAGAAATTATGTTGAATATTCTTCAATTTTAATATATTTTAAAATATACTTTACTCCAATAATTTACAGGAAAAAAATAGCATTTCTTAATAATATTAAAATTGAACACAGATATTTTGAATTTGTAAAAACAACAACAACAACAAAAACCCCTTCTGTTTTTACTGTTTTTTTTAATTAAATGAATGCAGCCTTGATGAGCATAAGAGATTGTAAACACACACACACACACACACACACACACACACATATATATATATATATATATTACCAACACCAACATTTCAAAGTAGTGTCAACCTTTTGAACGTTTCCCACACTTTTCCCAGTTTAGAACACACTTGAGCATAAAGACTCTTAAGGTATCTTTGCCTTTGGCTGAAAGGATATTGTAAAAGTGGAATTTGTGTAACAGATAAAACTTAGATTTGTGAGGTCAGCACATAGTTGAAAGGTCAAGCTTTATTTGTCTTTGCTCATCACAAGGTAGCCAGTTTGTGAATGTATAGTGTGTTTGAGTTCATCACTCCACCTTCTGCCTGAAGCCCTCATTTCTCATTTTTCTTCCTTTCCCCTCCTGCTGTCTCGGTCACTCTGTTTCTTCATTATCGTGCTGTTTTTAATATTCCCATTGCTGTGAGAACAGGATTTCAACACGAGTGAACTCATAAACACATGTAGAAGGAAAAAGGAGTAGAATCCCAGCAGTGGGAGGTGGGAAGGGAGGATAGACTCCAGTGTTTTTGATGCTGATGTTGAGTGACAGTCTGACAGGGGAACTGGTTCAAAGCTCTGCTGTATCAGTTTCAGGCTCCTCCCCCTCTGCCTTACGTCACTGTGCGAGTGTTTACGTGAAGTTTGCTCTTGGCTGCACTCTGATTTCCAAGAGTACATGGCAGATGGAGAGGACAGACCTCCCTCTCGCTCTTTATCCTTCTCTGCTTCTGTCTGTCTGTTTCATGCTCAGGTCGGACCGGTACATGTCTGAAGAGTACGAGGAAACTGCTCATATTCACAGTTTGTGTTTCTGTCAGACGTCTCCTAGACTGCAGGTAGAGTGATTGGTGTGTGAGTCTGTATGCAAGTCAATTTACATATTAAATGAGCAAAGTTTTGTCTAATTGTGGTTACAGGACTAAAATGAATGTGTTGAATACATTGTTTGAATGTAAATGCAATGATAAACAGTATGTGCTTGGGAAATAGCATTGCTCATAGTGTTTACGCCACTTTTTGCCACATTGTTTTTTGTTTTTTTAGATTTTTTTGTGTTTGTTGTTGCGCGTGTGCTGCTAAATCTGGATTTCACGTGATTAACTACCAGCTGCTTCACACTGTTTTAACTAAAGATGATCAGTCTGCTGTACAGTATCTAAGGGGGACGTGACAATCAGTTTTTGAATATTAAGTTATTTAAACATTCAGAATACAGTGCAATTTATGTGATTTGCATGGTTTCAGTTGTTTCTGAATTAATTATAATTATATATTTTTTATTTTTAGTGTGCCTTGAAGTTAAAAATGTCTATATTTTGTGTACGTCTGGTGTAATTTTATATTATTCATTGTATTATATTATTTATTTATTATTAATGTCGAAAATCATGATTTCAGTGTCATTACCATTTTTTTTAATGACATTTTTCGCTTTTTATGAAAATATGCTTTGTTCAAGTCAAATGAAGTAATCCTAAAAGACAACATTTGGTAAAAACAACATAAAAAGCGTTAAAATTTGTGTACATTTTGCATATTTAAAGGGGTGCAAGGAAAGTTTTATTACTATTGGGTGCATTTTTCAATGTCATTAAATCACAATTTTTGCAGAAAATATCAGGAATTGTTTCCCCCCCCCCCAAAAAATAAAAAAAATCAAATTTCAAAATTACTGATGTTTAAATGAGCTCACACTACATTATTTGTCACTGACAGTTTTGATATTCTTGTGTCGGAGATGGACCTTAGCAAAAATACAGCAGTCTCTCTCTCTCACTACTACAATAGCATTGTGTCTGTTTATAAGACTTTACCTCCTCTGCAGTAGAGTTGTGTTTAACATTTTTTCATGTCAGTTTCAATAGCCTTAAAATATAAAACAGACCTCAAATTCCTTTGGATTCAGTTTTCTTTTGTTGACTTTATCCGATCAGGTACATGAATAAAATCACTGATTAGACAACCAGACAACATTACACACAGAATGATGACTCTCTGAGAAACTCTGTAGAGAATAATGCATACTTAATTTCGGTGTAATGGAGAGATGCTGTCAGCCTAAGTTCGAAACATTATGGTTTTCTAATTGTTTTGGATCTAAGAGGTTATTCAAAAGGGATGCTCTGTGTGTGAGGAGGACAGATATTGTGTTTCCCTTTTTGTTATTTGACACAGTATAGCTTAAATGGATAATTCAGAAGGGCTGACACTTTTTTTTCTGTTCCCTAAATGCACAGATTGGTCGGTCTGGGGTTTGGTGTGTTGCTCAAGAGCAGAGAGGTTCTCTGTAACTTTCCATTGTATGGACGGGATGCTTAGCCACTTGAAGCTGTTTATATATTATGCGCTCACAATAATGCACATTCACATGCGTACCGGTGCACCCGAACAAGCAACTCATTTAAATGCTTACCAGATGTAAATGAACCTGGATAAACAATAGAAGTTTATCACACATATATGCATATAGTCATCGTCACAAGAATAATCTGATTGTGTTGCTTTGATAGGAACACCAGGAAAGGTCCTGAACTGTTATACAAACACTTTGAAATTATTTAAAAGGGGCATCTGGGAACCATCAGCATGTTTTTAAATACAAGTATTTATGTGGAAGTTCTCATAAGGGACCATGAGCCAGGTTTCAAGGATCAGGAGACAAATATGGTCAGGGCTCAAGAAGTACATGAAGTGGAAATTGGACAAGAATTCTGAAAGAAAATAAGAGCATGGACTGAGAAAGACTTTTTAAGGAATAAGCTATTGTCTGCTCTGGATGGCGATGAAAAACTCTTCAGAGGGAAGTGAACCAGTTTCTCAAAACTGTTTACTTGATTGTTCTTGTACTCAAGAGCGGTCTTGCAACAATATTTATTGGGGGTCTGATGTTTTTGTCTGGGTCTTGTCATGCACTCAGGTATGTCTCTGCACATGGTTTAGTTGTCTCAGATATGAATGCATGAATATGATTTACACATAGATATTCAAAACTATTTACACTGTTTCAGCTTGGCATAGCAGTAAATTTCAAATTCAGAAGGCACTAAAACAACCAAAACACTTCATACGCGTCTCAAATCAACTCATTCTTCCATAACACAAAGGTTTTCACTCAACAGACATACGTTGTCACTCAATGGCCTAAAAAACACCAACAACACACTAAAAATGCTGGGTTGTTTTAACCCAATTTTGGGTCAAATATGGACAAACTCAAACATTGGGTTAAAAACGTAATTTAAAAATGTAACCCAATGGCTGGGTTTGTCCATATTTGACCCAAAATTGGGTTAAATCAACCCAGCACTTTTTAGAGTGAACAGGCAGCATTATACATTTTCTTTTGTAAAAAAAAATCTTTACAAAACAAGAATGACTCTCTCAATTGTTTAGAATTCACTGCAGTGTATGTTATATATGTGGTCTATGTTTACATTACAGTACAAACATATATTCCCTAGTTTTCCTCTTTTGTATAGATGGTAATGCCATTGAAAACATCTGTGTATGTATTTAGCTACATCTAATCTTTTCGTAATATATTTCAGTATGGTATTACTGTAGAAACGTAGCAAATTGTTGTGTAATATGTTTTAAACTTAAGTTTTGAAAAGAGAATATAAGCATGTTCAAATTGGCTAGAATAGAAAATAAATTGTGTAATTTGAGAGCATTTTGCACCAAAGCAATGATAAATAAACCAGAAGTTAGCACACATAGACATAGACTGCTGTTGTGCTCACTGTGTGTCTAGTTTTGAAAAAGTGACCTAAGTAATAGGTCCTAGCTACAACTAAAAAACATGGAGCGACGGCACGTCACACATAGGGTTTTGTCTCATTCTCAACTCTCTATGGTCTCCTCTTCTTAGCGGTTTCAAGGTTAGGAGGGTTTGATTGTTGAGGGTTGGAATTTTTGTAGTGGATACATTTTATGACCACCATCTGCTGAACCTTTTAGAGCTCTTTAGCTATAAATTATTTTTTACATAGAATGGAAGTGATGGTACTCTCACTGTTCTCTTGTGTGGTTCAGTGTTGTTTTTAGTTGAATTTTTACACCGAGATTTAATATAGGGTACTATCCTATATTGACAGTATATCCTATAATCACTTTTATATCCAGTGAGTGTTGGGTGTAATTTACTAAGTAATTAATTGCTGCAATTTAATTACTCTTCCCTTGAACAAGTAAAGTAAGGGATCTTAATTTGTCTGTAATTCAATTACAGTTGTTTCCGATGTGTCACACCCTCCCCGACCGTCTAGGTTTAGGAATGCCGATGACAAAAAACAACAACAATTGAATTGAAATATCCCTTCTGAACCTGCTCACACACAAGCACCACAGAATGAGATAGTTAAAAAAAAAAAGCTTTTTATATTCACACAGAAATAAAAAACAGGAATTGTGAATCTTTAGGAAGGGTTTTAGGCCAAAATAACAATAGGCACAAAAGTGGTTCTAACTAAAGAGTAATTAAATGTAACTTAGAAAATGATTAATCAATCACCAATCAAGCCCCGTACAGAGAGAGAGGGAGAAAAATAGAGAGACAACGAACTGCACACAATAACAGGTCACAACATCAATAAATCAGAGAAATAACAAAGAAAAAAACACATTATGCCTGGGACGTAACAGATGCAATTGCATTAAATACTATAACCCTAACTTTTGGTCAGTTCAAGGATAATTTATGCAGCATTGTATTATTTATTTAAAATAATTAAAAGAACAGTTTCATGTCTATCCTTGTTGAAATGGTCAAGGCTGATATGGGATTTAGAATTTAATTAGTCATTTTTATTTTTATTATTAGTACATGGTGAATATGTAATTAATAGCTAGTAATTATTTACTTTTTTAGAGTAACTCACCCCACACTGTTTATATCCTATAAACACTTGATCACAACTGGAGTGGTGTGGAGTGTGTTTTGTCTTATACTCAAATTTGCCTATGTTTGAACGAACTATAATTATCTTATAAGCATGCAGTAAATTTAGCCTGAATCATAACATGACTACATAAAAAAAAAACTTTTTGACCAAGATCCCTTGTACGTCATATAGGACGTATGTTGAGTTTGTTATGGCTGCTTGGTTTCTTGAAGGCAAGTGTTTCTCACAAAAGCGTTTGTGTCCAGTAAATGAGCACAATGCTCCTGATGATTGATGGTGGTTTGGGTTTCAGTGGGCTTTGAAGAATGGTGTAATGGTACATGTGTTTGTGTTTTGCTCTTCCCTTCGTTCATGGCCTTTTCTGTTTTGTTTTAAAAGAAGGGACAGTGTATGTGAAAAAGAGAAGGGTAGAGCAGAGGAAGGGGAAAGTGTGCCTTATATTGATTTGAAGGCTCTCTCATCTTCCCACTCTGAAATGACACGACATTAATGAACATATTGCTCAGCCAATCAACACAACATTAGCTTTTCTGTTGTTTTACAAGTACAGTTTGCAACTTATATCTCACGGATCCTATAAAGGATTGTATATGTATAAGGGATGCTAACAGTTAATATAACATTAACACCTCCTTTGTTTGAATACGAATTTACAATAATAAATCAAAAAGAGATGGCCTCACAAATAACAGTTTACAGTTACTACTTGCAATCGAGATACTGGTATCAACAGGATATTTGATGGATGTCATGCTGTTTTCACTGATCTCAAACAGCACAACCTGTGTCCTTTTTCTCAACACCGGTTGGTATGTTGCGTGACCTCCTTGAGTGGAAAGTGACCTCCCACGTGGACACAAGAAAACAGATTACAGACACTCCTGCTTTCAATTAAACATTAGTGAGATGACAATTTGCACGTTCATTTAATCAGTCAATGATTGAGGCTTTAGAACCAGAGAATCAAGCTAAATTGCCTCATGTGGAGGTTCAGTCAATTCGTAATTGGTTTTGGAGGCACAGATTTGATTCTAACAATTTAAGGCTACTTAACACATTTGGTACTCTAAAATTGGATATGTTGATCTCTCAGTTATAGAGCAGGACAAGACTTTGTGTTTCATAGCATTATTTATTCTTACATTATTCTGGTAGCATCAAGGTTGATCAGCTGCACATTTTCTTTCAGTAATTGTTTTAGCTTTCAGTTCTTCTCATTGTTGTCATCACATCAGATGTGCCAACTCACAGGATGCGAGCTGTCAGAGGAATTACATTAGGTCAAAAAATGTCCTCTAGCTATTGTATGTTTACCCAATACAGTCCTGCTGCCAAGTCTAAAAGTAGCCATCCTTGAACCCAAATTAAACAAAGAAGCTCAAATAGCGTGTTTTGCATATAGCATGTTTTAAGTGCTTAGACCTTTAGGCTTTTTGTGTTTTAAGTATCCCATGCAGGACCTTTTAGGGCAGACTGTTTTTATCTAGACATGTTCCTATTAGGGAGAAATATCTAAAAGTGTTAATATCTAAAAATGTCTCTTGAAGACTGTAGGGAGTGATTTTACACCCTCTAACCCCAACTTTTGCTGTACAATATTTAATGGATGGTTTGTAAGAAGTGTGCAAAGCACTTTAACTGCACTATATCACTTTCGGCAGGGTAAATCCTGGAGATATGCCTTGTTGCAGAATTCCAGCTCTGATCAAAAACACATGAATCAGCTTCCCTTTAAAATGACAATCAGGTGTGTTTGAGCTGGGTCACAACCAAACTCCGACAAAAAAAAAAAGGGAGGCTGAGACTGAAAACAATGCTTTCAATGTTTCATTTCTGCTTTCTTTCTTTCCCTGCCTGTCTCTTTCTCAGGGCGACCATACGTGGGCCACCATGCTGGGGCAGAGCGTGAGGCTGCTGCCGGTTGCCATCCAAAGCCTCTCAGAGCTCGAAAGAGCACGTCTGCAGGAGGTGGCCCTTTACCACTTGGAAAGAAGAGACTTGGACTTTAAGATCAGCATTCCAAGAGGTACATTTCCTTTACAGTGAGATGCTCGTTGAAACACCTTTTGTGACGATTCGTAATAAGTAGTGCATAGATTTAAATGCACGATAAATTGCAGAGTCACTCAGTCAAGAAATGATTGTTTCAGACAGATGATTATCAAATACGTCAAAGTCAATTCATAGGTATTTTGGGGGGGATTTCCAAAAATAAATTCTTCAGATATGATTCTACTATGAGGAAAAGGCGAATGTAAGATAGAGTACAGCAGTGCCGCACCAACACAATACCTAGCTTGTTAAACACCAGTGTTGGCTCACCACGACCTAAAACTAGGTTCCAGGCCGCTTCGTCATGGACAGCAAGGAAACAATAGTTCTAAATCCAATTTATAAAATGAAATTAACCGTATTATTGTGCATAGCTGTAAATAGACTAATATATTTTGTTGGCTGTGTCTTCAATCTGTCACTTGGCAGAAGCAGTCAAATTAGGCAGATGTCAACATAGATTGGGTGACATGACAGATCATCTCTGAAATCCATAAGAATGTTATGTATTGTTATGTTAATAATTTTGTACATTGTTGAGCCTTTGCTTTGGTTTTAAAGATAATTTAGTGTACGTACTATGAACATTTTTGGTTCTGTTGAGTTTTGAGTCATGAACCAGTTTGTTGTAGACAGTTAAACATTAAAGGGTTATTTCACCCAAAAATAAAAATTATCCCATAATTTACTCACCCTCATCAAGCCATCCTAACCAGTCTTATGTGTTTGTGTTTTGACTTGAGGTATCATGTGAGAGTCCCCCTTTTTGTCCTACCATGGAAAACCACATTGTTTTGTAGGAAGTGGTATTCCCAGCACGTACAAGCAACTTCACATGGTCAGATCAGGAAAGGTCATCCTCTATTCGCAATAGAAGTTTTCAACTGGTCATCTGTGAGAAGAGCTCATGCGGCACTCTAGCTGACCCATGGGGAAGCAGCCACCACAATTTATGGGAAAATTTATGTAAGGTTTTCCTCCCAAAAGAGAAATCCGTCAGATTGAGCCTGGTGGTTTACTCAGGCGCTCCTCTTGGAATTGTCATCAACGTGTTTGGCAGCTATTTTTGGGAAAGATGAATGTCCTTTGGAGAGTTAAATTAAACTTTGTGAAAGATACTTAAGAGAATTCAGAAAGCATGTCACGAGGGATTGACCTCTGCGTTTGGCTTTTTTTTTTTTTTCTGGTTAGCTGGTGGCTATTTGAAAGTTACATTCTTCAAACTTGCTGCACTCTGTTTGAAATATTGTGATTCTTAATCTTTGTAAACTCTAGCTGTATGCAGGCTGAAGCTGTTGACTTGTTGTCATTTGTTTTGTTTCATTCTCTTGCTCCTTTACTTTGTTTTCAATCTCTGCTTTGGCCTGAAGAGATTATTTATCCTAAATCAGGCAAATATCTCTGCGTGCTCTCTGTTCATTCCCCTAATCATCCCTCTGATGGGGGCTTTAGCCCATGATGACTTGGCGTGTGGGGAAGGTTGGGGGCAGTTGCCATAGAAATAAACTCTCATTTCCTGCAGTCATGGGAATATGACCCCACCTAAAGCCCCTCTGCTTGTGCTGCAATCCCTTTTTGTTTTCTCTATCTCTCTGGACATCTCAACAGCATCTTTTACATTTTTCTCCTCAGTTCCACAACTCAGACCTATTTACGAATTCATCTGATTCAAACCAGTCAAAGTATATCTTTTTAGCTTCAGGGCATACCAAAATGCCACCAACATAACCTAACTTCAGGAGGAAAAGGTTTGATGGTGTAAATACAACTATTGGTTTGAGTTTAAAATGTTGTGGAGGAAGTTTTAAACCCACTACAGGGAATCGCAATTCACTTCCCACTTTTACTGTTCTCCTGAGGGCTGTATAGACAGAGTACATCAGGGCTATGAAAACACACAGACAAATGTATTTTAGTTTAGCTACTTATTTTCAGCTCTAAATTTGGAAAGAATACTCTTTCTCTAGCAAAAATGAAGGATAATTGTGGCTGTTTATCAATTCAGGAAATGTTTTTGCTTCCAATTTTGTGGTTCTCACAGCCTTCACTGAATGTGAAGGTATTATTTTGTGCTTGCCTTGTCAGATCTGTCCCTATTCTTGGTGCTAAATGGGTTTTGCTTCACTATCAGCCATCTAAATGGAACACATTTTAATTTTGGGAATGGAAGACTTGCTGTTACATGCATCCGTTAGGATGTTTGTTACTGAATGTGCCGCTAGCTATTTTATGTGTTTAAATGCGTGATAAACATATTACATTTGGTATGCATATCAGAAGCTTTAAGCATTAGAATTTAATTTAATTTAATGGCATTTATAAGTTTGGGGTCAGATTTTTATTTTTATTTTGGTAAGAAATGAATACTAATTCAACAAGAATGGATTGTTCCAGACTGACACCGTTCTTCTGAATTTTTTATTCATCAATAAATTATGAAAAAAAAAAAATATAATAATATATAATATATTTTTACTGTGGTGAGCATAAGAGACTTCTTTCAAAAACATTACAAAAATCTTACCAACCCCAAACTTTTGAAAAGTATTGTCAACATTTCATTTAGTAACATAATATATTTTGTGTTATGATGTATGTATTATATGATATATGTGATATAAAAGATTGCTGTGATTATTTATCACAACTTAGTTCACCCCATAATGAAAATTCTGTCAGTTTTCACTCATATTCTTCCAACCCCGTAAGACTTTCGTTCATCTTCGGTACACAAATTAAGATATTTTTGATGAAATCTGAGAGCTGGATCCTCCATATAGGCTTCTAAGGGATTGAAACTTGCCGGCCCAGAAAAGTTATTAAAGACATTCTTAAAATAGTCCAAGCATCTACAGTGGCTTAATCTTAATTTTATCAAGCGACGAGAATACTTTTTGTGAGCAAAAAAACAACAAAAATAACGACTTTATTAAACTATCAATTTCCTTTTCGGTGGGCCTCGAGATAGTTCACGTAGTGTACTATTAGAATAAGAAATACTATGTTGTTTCAACTTAACAAAGTAGGTGTTCATGCTTGACTTATTAAGTTTAGTTAACGTTATTTTAGTTAAGTTGGATATTTAAGTTATCTCAACAAATTTTAAATAGTTTAAACTAATTGCAACAACATTTTACAGATCTATACACAACACCAACCATAATCTTGTTTTGTTTTTTGTTTTCTTTCCAGAGATTCGTAAGAGAAGGAAATCACTACGGAGAAAGTTTGACTCCTTCTCAAAAGAAAAGAAAGAGCGAGGTAAGAGATGATCCTTTAACATTTTTCACAAATCTTTCCTGTGCACAGATGGTCTTGTATCTCTGATAAACAACCAATATATACTTAGTCATGTCTTCAAGTGATCTCTTTAATTTTAAACCACGATAAAATGATAATGAAACTTATATTTGTCCACTTATACAACTCTAACTTCATCATTACAACTCTAATCATTACAACTTTAATAATAGTAATAAAAACACTACAAAGTATTTTTTGTGAACATGGCAGAATATAGACTTATAGCAATTACTTAAAAATGGTGGCTCGCGCTGTGAATCCTCAGAGTCTGGTTGCCAAGACTGTTTGGTGGGTCACAGTTCTTGCAAATCTCCCATAGGCCTTTAAGACACACAGCTTTAAGACTTTAAGACACAGGATACTTTACATTAATGTAGCTTTACTCTCAATAATCTCAACAACCCTGCAATACCATGTTCATTGCTTTCTATTTAGGAGTTCATCTTAGTTTTTGTCTAGGGATAATTGGCACAAATACTGGATACTGACTCACATGCTGAAAGCATCTAAACGATTATGAAACTGATAACAGTAAAATCAGTTTACGTGAGGATTCTCAAAGACTCGAGAGCTGCTTTTTGCAGAATTTTTACAGAATTTAATAACTACATTATCAATTGAATGTTTAGGGTTGGTAAGATTTATTGTGTTTTTTGAAAGAAATGTATGTGGTTTTATTCAATCTAAAATACAGTAAAAACAGTAATTTAACAAAACAATTTAAAAATAAATGCTTTTTTTTTGCTGTCAAACAATTAATCGCGATTAATCGCATCCAAAATAAAAGTTTGTGTTTACATAATATAAGTGGGTGCACTGTGTATAATTATTTTATATAATTTTTTTTCTTAAATTTACATGCATGTGTGTGTATTTATATACAAAATAATTATACACAGTGCACCCACATATTATGTAAACACAAACTTTTATTTTGGATGCGATTAATCGCGATTAATTGTTTGACAGCCCTAGTTTTAATATATTTTAAAGTCTAATTTATTCTTGTGATGGCAAAGCTGAATTTTCAGCATCATTACTCCAGTCGTCAGTGTCACATGATCCTTCAGAAATTATTCAGATCCTTATGCAAATTTGCTGCTCAATACATATTTCCTATTATTCTCAATTTTAAAAACAGTTGTGCTGCTTAATATTTTTGTTTCGAATTATGACACATTTTTGTCAGGATTCTTTGATTTTGAATAGAAAGTTCAAAACAACCAAATTTATTATAACTGTCTTTAAATGGACTGCATTTATGTGGCGCTTTCACAGACCCAATGGCCACCAAAGCGCTTTACATATTGCCTCACATTCACCCATTCACTCACTCATTCATACACCTTTGATCAATTTAATGCATCCTTGCTGATTAAAAGTATGAATTTCTTTAAAAAATCTTACTAAACCCAGTGTATGTTTGAAACACTATGCCGTGTTTTAGCCTAAATAATAATGTTGTTAATAATAATAATAATTGTAATGCTTTATTTCAATGGTCCACTTCCGACAGTCTACTAACTAAAAGTAACCTTGCGACTATGACAACTTATTCCACTAACCGTAACACTTAACCCTATGGGCCCTATTTTAACGATCTGAATCGCAAGTGTCAAAACGCAAAGCGCAAGTAACTTTGTAGGCGGATCCCGGCGCTGTTGCTTTTTTCCCGGCGAGATAAATGCCTCTTGCGCCTGACGCAAATCTAAAAGGGGTTGATTTGAAATAGCTTCATTATTTATAGGTGTGGTTTGGGCGTAACGTGAAATAAACCAATAATAGCGTCATATCACATTCCCTTTAAGAGCGTGATGAACGAGGTGCGCTTGTTCCATGGTGCAATTATATTTTAACGGCGCATTTACCAGACGCGCGTCAACGTCGGTTCACAGCCGAGGAGATCGATGTTCTCGTCAGGGCCGTGAAAGAAAGAGAACTGAAATAGGGGATGGGACCAACCCACCCAAATTAGCTTCGGTAAAACATGCATATAATAATTTGGGTAGGCTATGTGTAAGCTTTATGCCTATTTTCCCATTGTCATGAACACAACAATGATTTCCCTCATGTTTATAGATTTTCCTTATAATAATGTATCATTTGCAAAAATTAAAATGCATGTGTAGATGAGAGAATCATCTACAGGGTATGCGCGTTGTTCACACTCTGTAGCCTATTATGGCCAAGCATGCGCGCTTAAAATAGCATCTGAATGTAGCCTACTCGCAACGCCCCACTGACTTTAGACCAGGTTTTTTCTGGTCATTGGCGCAATTGTTTTCTGGAACTACAAAATAGCAGCACTAGGGATTGCGCCGACACACGCCTCCTTTTTGCGCCAACCCGCCAGGGAGCGCAAGTTCATTTCCTAGTTTACCGGCGTGCGTCTGTGGAGGAAAAAAGCCCGCTTTGCGCGTGTGCAAAATAGGAACGATAAATGCGTCAGTGAATCTCGCCGGGTGCAAAATAGAGCCCATTAACTTAATAGTCTACTAATACTGTAATGAGAGTTAGTTGACATGTACTGTAGTTGCAAAGTCACTTATAGTTAATGGGCTCTAACTTGCAAATGACTTTATTCACTGACGCATATCATTTCTATTATACTCGCGCAAAGCGGGCTTTTTTCCTCCACAGACGCACGCCGGTAAACTAGGAAATGAACTTGCGGTCCCTGGGCGGGTTGGCGCAAAAAGGAGGCGTGTGTCGGCGCAAACAATCCCTAGTGCTGCTATTTTGCAGTTCCAGAAAACAATTGCGCCAATGACCAGAAAAAAACCTGGTCTAAAGTCAGTGGGGCGTTGCGAGTACATTCAGATGCTATTTTAAGCGCGCATGCTTGGCCATAATACAGAGTGTGAACAACGCGCATAGCCTACCCTGTAGATGATTCTCTCATCTACACAGATGCATTTTACTTTTTGCAAATGATACATTATTATAAGGAAAATATATAAACATGAGGGAAATCATTGTTGTGTCCATGACAATGGGAAAAATAGGCATAAAGCTTACACATTTACCCAAATTATTATATGCATGTTTAACCGAAGCTAATTTGGGTGGGTTGGTCCCATCCCCTATTTCAGTTCTCTTTCTTTCACGGCCCTGACGAGAACATCGATCTCCTCGGCTGTGAACCGACGTTGACGCGCGTCTGGTAAATGCGCCGTTATAATAGAATTGCGCCATGGAACAAGCGCACCTCGTTCATCACGCTCTTAAAGGGAATGTGATATGACGCTCTTATTGGTTTATTTCCGTTATGCCCAAACCACACCTATGAATAATGAACCTATTTCAAATCAACCCCTTTTAGATTTGCGTCAGGCGCAAGAGGCATTTGCATTTATCCCACCGGGAAAATAGCAACAGCGCCGGGATCCGCCCACAAAGTTACTTTGCGCTTTGCGTTTTGACACTTGCGTTTCAGATCGTTAAAATAGGGCCCATAGTATTTAACTTTGCTTGAAGAGCTCAAACTGATCTCAGAGCTGCTCGGAGCGCTGCTAATGTAGCACTGATTCCTCAGTCAGTTGGATTTGTTTGACCGTGTTCCTGGCATTCTGCCAAACGCCTGCCACCTGCAACCACAGTCTGGCACTTGTTTTCAGCATGTGCGTCAGCTCCACGTTCAGGAACAATGAGACTGAAAGGGAGGGCTCAATGAAGGACTATACTGATAGGGTGGAGGGAGGAACATCTTTAAAGAAGACTCAATCCCCATATCCATCCAGCTTATCAGAGGACTAGCGGCCAGTGGACCAGACCAACCTGACCCGCCACCAGGTCTTTAAGCCTTGGGGCAGCAATAGAAGAAAAGGGATTGTGAAGAGGGGAGGGAGGAGAGGACATGAGAAGAGAAGACAAGACAAGACAAGGCTGCTTTGCGTTTTGTGTTACTTTGCCAGCCAAAACAGATCAGCTGTGAGCTCAGTGTAGTCCTTTTAGTGTGTTAAATTTGCTATTTAAAAGTGCTTTACGTAAACTCGTCTTTGTACCTCCCCATCGATATAAATAGCTTGGATGGGTTAAGTTAAATCACAGTTAAGCTGCTTTAAAATAACATGTTAAATAAAGCTTTTTTTAATTAAAATAATGCATGTGAGATCCTCCTGCAAAACTCAAGTGGATTTGATTTTTGAAGTGCTAATACGTCTCATGTTTTAATTAGTTCAGCAATCAGTCGATCAAGTAAAATGTTAACAGTCTTAAAGGCTTAGACCTAATAATGGACAAACTAGTAACAGTTGTTTTTATCATTGCAATTTCTGGCTAAAAGACAAGCTAATTTTGCACATTTCTTTCTTCATATGGATCATACTGAAGCTAAAGATATCTGAAACATTATAGTATTTATAAATACTTTCAAGTCATGAAGTAAAAATCTAAATGTGATTTGTAGCAGATGGATCTTAAATGCAACTTTATTAAACATATGCAAATTTATTTAGCATATTAAACGTGCAGTTTTTTTTAATAAAAAACACATGGACAATCAAATATTAACATATTTTTGTATTATTAAGGCAAGATACTGTATGTGAATGTAAAACTTTGAACTGATTGATATTGATATACTTTCTCCTGCTGATTAATCACAGTAGCCTACATTAACACAACTGTTGATGAAAGGTTGTTTAAATATGCAAATAATGCATTTTCTCATTAAATATGCACTAACTAACGTACTTTTCCAGAACAGAAATCTGAACATTGGATAATGCCAAGCAATAAAATTAACAGAAAAAAACTGGAATGTTTGGTGTAAGTGCTTCTAGAGTGGTGATTTCTGACTGTGTTCAGAAGAAGAAAAAAAAACTCATTTAGAGAAAACTGTGTTTATAGATATGTTTTGTAATTGAAATCTACAGACACAAATAGATACATTTTAATAATCAAACACTTAATTGTTTAATTTGGATGTTTTGTTTCTATTGGTCTAAAAATAAAAAAAATAAAAGATTAAAGCAAAGTTATGAAGTTAAAGTTAGGAAGTTATGGAAGCAAAATTGACCAGAGCATGAAAAGCAATAGTTCTGCCTGTAGTGTCTAGTGTCAAATTGCAACACACTTCCTATTGGTGAATGATAAAAGTATACCTTCTTTCTTAAAATTTGACGTTGATCATATATAGAATGTAAGCAAGTACAAAAATAGTGCTGTTTGTAAATGAACAAGAAGAATAGACTGCTAATTGCACATATCAAATGTCATTGAGTCATTATTTACCAAGATAAAGACAGATGTTATTTTTCACACACTCCCTTCATGAAATGTAGTGTAAAAACTAGAAGTGTCCTTTAAAAAAAATGGACATGTTTCTTATTAATTGATTTGGAAACTATGGAAACTTTAAAATGTGCACTTAAATAAGGATGAATTAAAAGGGGCAAAAGGCCTACTGTTAAAATCATTTGTTTGTTGTCTCTCCCACAGAGTCTGCAGCCAAAGCATTCGGTATCCCTCTCGCCCAGGTAATCGCAAACGATCGGGCACACAAGCAGCGTCAGGACGCTCTGAAAGAGAGCCGACGGGACTGTCTAGACCTGGAGGCCAGTGTTCTTCACTTCCGGGCCGAGAAATCGCAGCAAAATGGTAACCGGCCACTGGGCAATTCAGCCTTTTCACCTGGTGCTGCCTCAACAACAGCATTGGAAGTCCACAGCAAACCTCCCACATCAGCGTTCATGGACAACACCTCACGCTCACACAGACGGGTAAGGGAGAAACAATGTGTCCATATTTCTTTAGAACTACTGTATACCAAACTTCCTCACGAGAAAGCTTACCAAAAGTCATATTTTCTTAAAGCTGTGGTACATTAAAGCTACGCTACTGTACAGTATGTACGTTTGACCCTTTAGCAGCTGAAGCTTAAAACGAATCGGTTACCTAACATAACCTCGCTTCTCTCTAGATGAGGGAACGAGTAATACGAGAGAACCTCTCGTAAGAGAACTACAAGTTACTTGCAGAGGTACATTGTTTCGGTCATTTTGTGAGTTATGCTTCAGGTCTGCTATTCAAAGATGAATCTGATGGCTTGATTACAGATGAACGCTTTAGCAGTGTGAATGTCACCAACAAAACTCTCCCAATAATGAAAGACGGATATAGGCTATTTGTCTTATGAGCAAGTAGTTTATATTTCATTGTTTTTTGAGTTTGGCAACACTTGAAATTATACATAACGATTGCTATTCATATCGGACAAGGGTGGAAAGTAACTTGGCAAAGCAAATATGGGAAAATAGTAACTGGTATTATTACCAAAAGACATTGTTTTGTGAAACTAGTCAATGCACAGCAAATGTGAGGCTATGCAATGTTGATTCATGTTTTATTACATGTACTGGTCTTTCTCCTTTTTTTTTACAAACTCTTTTCGATTCAAAGTTCACTTGTGGCTTTCAACTGCATAGTAGTTGCCTTGCTTTGTTGCTGTGAGAGATTGTTGCTGATCTCATACGTGAGCAAATAAGAGGAAAAGACACTATATACACAAATATAAATCAGGGCCAACAGGAACTGCTTGATATCACTAACCTGCCATTCAAAGAATGTGGTCGATATGGTACATCTCACAGATAACATTCTGGCTGAGGCTTATAACCCAATATAAGCAACTTGTTTATAAAAAAAAGCAAAAAAAAAAACAAAAAAAATACACAAGTATAAATCAGGGCCAATAGGAACTGCTTGATATCACTAACCTGCCATTCAAAGAATATGGTCGATATGGTACATCTCACAGATAACATTCTGGCTGAGGCTTATAACCCAATATAAGCAACTTGTTTATAAAAAAAAAAAAAAGAGAGAGATACAGATTCACTGTTCTCATTTACTCTGTCAAGAATAAAATTTATTAAAAGAGGAATATAAATACAAAAAAGAGAAATACTTTTTGAGGAATCACATTGTCCTTGGTCTTTTGAAATACTGTAAAACAGACTGGTATGTTCTATATCTAAAAAGTTATATAAAGTTAATTGTCAGGAAGTGTCATCAATTTATAATGAAAAAAAGAATAATAACAAATTAAAATATAAAATTCAAATGAATTTTCATAGAATTTAAAATAAAATAAAACAAAATGAATTTATATTTTATTTGATAATTTCAGTCTGATCTTGAGTTTATTCTGCACATTTCTCTGAGTGATCATTTAGGCTTTTAAAAAAGACAGTTCTAACAATATTTGATTAAAAAAACTAAAAACTTTTTTAAAATAATTGATGAGCTTTAAAACACTGCCACCGTCATTGAACCGAATTCAATCAACAATGAACTAAAGTAAAGAAAAGACACTGTTGTCTTCTGTAGAGCTGAAATTGAAGTCCTTTCACTGTTAATTATTGAACTTTTAGACTGTTATTTTCCTGTTTATTACTGTGAAGCTGCTTTTCAACAATCTGTATTGTACAAAGCACTATATAAATAAATGTGACAGACTTGACAGAAAAATATTATGACCAATTCAATAAATAAAACAGTGTTAATTAGTTCAAGCTACACAAACACAGACATCAAGTAAAGTGTAGATTATGAATATTAATATGAGGAATATCATAAACATTATGGTATTCCTCATATTAATAATGGCTAAAATGTTTGTTCAGCATGATTCAGGTTATTGTTTGATGCCGTATGTGAGATTTCCATATACCTCTCTCTATGACTGGAGACAACATCTCTATGGGTGGCTACATATCAGCAGGAGGGAATGAGATCTATGTCTGTGTCTTTGCCAAATCAAACTATCCATTCTGTCCACCCAAACATGGAGAGAGAACTGACATTCAATCATCATAGTGTTGACATTTGAAAAGCTTTTCTAAAATCTGTGTACATTTCTTTTGTATATATAGCATAAATAGATTTATTGTCTTCATTTTTTCTGTCTAACTGTCTTTGAGCTCCACTGATCAGTGTGAAAGTGTTTCAGGTGTTTATCAGTTTTAATAATCCATAAATGGAGCTGCAGGCTTTCGCTCAAATTTATGTTGTCATTCTGACATCGTCTATGCCTGATGTACGCCATTTGCCTGAACCGTCATTCCTGTGACTATTGACAACTGACCTTAATAACTAACTATCTTTTATTTGTCTCTACATCAGGGAGGAATGTCTGTAGACTGCATCTCTGATCTGGTTGAGAGTCAGTCCAGACTACTGGAAGCTCTGCAGCTTTCTCACCCTAATGAGCTGGAGATGAAAAAGGCTGCTGGTCGAACACAGGCCAAACTCAGTCTCAACCCCATCTACAGACAAGTTCCTCGAGTGGTTGAGCGCTGCTGTAACCACATCCAGACCTACGGTGAGCTGCAAAACCCCATTACAGCCCAGCATGTCCAGTCGTTAAGTTTAAATTGGCACAGGAAGTTGAATTGAAAATTGAGTTAGATTGGCAGGCAAAGAAATTGACTGAACTGCAGTTTGAAAGAGTAGGGAAATTTCAATAGGCTTTTTCATTTGATTATGTCTAGTACTTTTTCTCAATCTTTAACCGATTAAACATTTCTCTATATGAAGTTAAATTAACAAATGAATGTTAAAATTAACCCATCCATCAAAACAATTTCATACAGCACTACAAATTATAGACCACATTGTAATAAGATAACTTTATATTATAATTTTAGCTCCATCCCAACAGGGAACAACTTTCAAGACTTTTGCGTTCCCCAGAGAAACTTTGCGTTCGCTCGCAAAACATTTGCATTCCCCTAAGAAACTTTTTTTGTGAGTAAATGCAAAGTTTCTCAGGAGAACGAAAACATATTGCGAGCGAGCGCAAAGTTTCTCAAGGTAAGGAAAACAGAAGATTTACGAGAGAACGCTAAAGCATTGACAATTTTTTCCACCGTTTTATATATTTTTTGCATCCTCATGTTCCTTTAGGGGCTGCATAAAGTTATGGCAAGGTTCTTTTTAAGTTATGTACAAATGTTCTTCCAGTAACATTAATAGAATGTTCGTTCAATGTTATTTGGTCGTTAATGATGTTCTTAAAATAGGATTTATGTATTAAATCCTTCATGGAACATTTTTTTTCTGAAGCATTTTAGTTGGACTTTTGTATAAGTTTTTTTTTTTTTTTTTACTTGTTTGTTCCAAGAAAATTCAAAAGGAACATTTTCATAATTTCTGCAAAATTACAAAATGGAATGTTCTCATAACGTTCGGTAACAAAGATAAAATGCTTTAAATACATTTAAAAAAACTGGCGTTTTGAAAAACACGCCACCTTGAAAACATTCAGAATCAGATCACATTAGCAAAAAGTTTTTAGAATATTTTTTTAAAATTTTGAAAAAGTAAATTAATTTGTTGTGGAAAATAAAGTGATATTCCATCAATAAAGTTCATTAATTAAAAATAATACAATACACAAATTAAATACAAAGTTCAAACATTGTATTTTTAACATGTTCCTGGAAATAACCTGTATGTTTTGTGCATGCTCATAAAAGCATGTCTGTTTGTCTACTTTAATTTTTTTGAATTTCATTCCATTTTAATTCTACTTAATTAAAATTAGGATTTTGCCTTAATTTAAAATCAAGAATGATTGAATCTGATTTGAAGACCACTTTAAGTGGAATATTTGGGAGTAGAAACGCCATGTTAGAAATACTGAATGTAAACCTATTTTTTTTTTTACAGTCTATGATGTAAACCCAAGTACTTTTAGAGATTTTTGTTCTTTCCCTGAAACATAAGTGAACTAATTTGAGTACATCCGCAGGCTCATAACACACCCTTGGTTTAGGTTACAAATAGAAGGTCACCCAGATGAGACACCACTCAAAAACAGTTAAATAGATATCAAATCAGGAAGATGAAATATGAGCCCAGCACTTATTTACACACTCTCTTTCTCTCTCTCTCTCTCCCTCTCTCTCCCCAGGATTACAAACTTTAGGGATTTTCCGTGTAGGCAGCTCCAAAAAGAGAGTCCGTCAAGTAAGTTTGTTAGTTCCATCTGCTCTCTAGAGTCAGTTTACATCACTGCACCTTACACAACATTTATCTCTCGCATGTGGCATGCGCCCCCTGTCTTTCATATCTAGAAACACACTGCTGTCAATATGATACTGACACTGTTTTATCTGTTTATGCAATGACAGTCTCCTTAACAGTGAATGTTTAAAATACTGATCATAGCATGTACAGTGTCTTGTTTTCATAGCTGACCTCAGACTGATTGTGATTTGTGTGTGTGTGTGTGTGTGTGTATATTATGCTGTGTTTATACAGGAACAGGATACATGGGATACTTGAGTCTTGTGTGTGGTGGCAGTTTGCTTGCTGATGTTTTATCCTTGTGTGTTTTCAGCTGCGCGAGGACTTTGACATTGGGATAGATGTCGTGTTAGACGAGGAACACAGCGTCCATGACGTGGCGGCATTACTGAAGGAGTTTCTGAGGGACATGCCTGACCCCCTGTTACCACGAGAACTCTACCAGGCCTTTCTGCACGCTAACCGTATGAGCATACTGTCAGAAAAACAGGCATTCACAAATTATTCAACATCTATTTGTATACGGGAATCAGCATACACAGTTTAATGGTGTAATTCCATAAATATCCATCACACTTCTCATTATTGTATTAGCTGTCATGACATACTGTACGCTCACCTTACGGGATGTTTTGTGCCTGTCCCACAGAGCTGAGAGGGGCAGATCAGTTGACATACCTGCAGCAGTTGTTGTACTTGTTGCCACCCTGTAATTGTGACACTCTGCTGAGGCTCCTGACCCTCCTTCATTTAGTACAGGAGAACGCAAAAAGCTCAACTGGACCCAACCAGCAGGAGGTATGGTATAGTTGTCATTTATGGTACAGATGAAGAAAATGTATTGTGTAATTGTTTTATTATGTAAAAACAAGGGATGTATGAACAAGTGTGGTATGAGTGGCAATGTCATAGCTGGACATGGTTTATAAATATTTAAACTAAATTTAGTTTTTCTGATAGCTATGTGCCTAAAGAGACCATTCCAATTCAAGGATTACATATATTATATGCATACTGTCTAATACATAGACACACACACAAACACATTGGGTTTCCATGTTTTAAAGGGACTTTCCATAAACATAGTTTTTTTTGACTGTATTCTATCCCCTACCCCTAAACCTACTCATCACAAAAAACTTTCAGCACTTTTACATTTTCAAATAAACATCACTTAGTATGATTTATAAGTTGGAAACCAAAAAATGTCCCCATGAGGATTTTGGATCCTGCCATCTGATTTTGCCATCTTTGTGGGGGGTTATTATTTTTCTGCCATTCTTTTTGTTGTTATTATTATAGTTATTATTTTTATTATTAAAATAATTCCTTAATTTCCATTACATACTCAATGCATGTTGGTTCTAATTGTGGTTCGCTTTTCGCCGCATTAGTTTATAGTATTAGGGCTAGGGTTTGCATATTTGTGACATTAAAACAA
>NW_024121147.1:371617-424978 GCF_016745375.1 Pimephales promelas
GTTGGCTGTGTCTTCAATCTGTCACTTGGCAGAAGCAGCAGTCATTAGGCAGATGTCAACATAGATTGGGTGACATGACAGATCATCTCTGAAATCCATAAGAATGTTATGTATTGTTATGTTTAATTTTGTACATTGTTGAGCCTTTGCTTTGGTTTTAAAGATAAATTTAGTGTACGTACTATGAACATTTTTGGTTCTGTTGAGTTTTGAGTCATGAACCAGTTTGTTGTAGACAGTTAAACATTAAAGGTTATTTCACCCAAAAATAAAAATTATCCCATAATTTACTCACCCTCATCAAGCCATCCTAACCAGTCTTATGTGTTTGTGTTTTGACTTGAGGTATCATGTGAGAGTCCCCCTTTTTGTCCTAACCATGGAAAACCACATTGTTTTGTAGGAAGTGGTAATTCCCAGCACGTACAAGCAACTTCACATGGTCAGATCAGGAAAGGTCATCCTCTATTCGCAATAGAAGTTTTCAACTGGTCATCTGTGAGAAGAGCTCATGCGGCACTCTAGCTGACCCATGGGGAAGCAGCCACCACAATTTATGGGAAAATTTATGTAACGTTTTCCTCCCAAAGAAGAAATCTGTCAGATTGAGCCTGGTGGTTTACTCAGGCGCTCCTCTTGGAATTGTCATCAACGTGTTTGGCAGCTATTTTTGGGAAGATGAATGTCCTTTGGAGAGTTAAATTAAACTTTGTGAAAGACACTTAAGAGAATTCAGAAAGCATGTCACGAGGGATTGACCTCTGCGTTTGGCTTTTTTTTTTTTTCTGGTTAGCTGGTGGCTATTTGAAAGTTACATTCTTCAAACTTGCTGCACTCTGTTTGAAATATTGTGATTCTTAATCTTTGTAAACTCTAGCTGTATGCAGGCTGAAGCTGTTGACTTGTTGTCATTTGTTTTGTTTCATTCTCTTGCTCCTTTACTTTGTTTTCAATCTCTGCTTTTGGCCTGAAGAGATTATTTATCCTAAATCAGGCAAATATCTCTGCGTGCTCTCTGTTCATTCCCCTAATCATCCCTCTGATGGGGGCTTTAGCCCATGATGACTTGGCGTGTGGGGAAGGTTGGGGGCAGTTGCCATAGAAATAAACTCTCATTTCTGCAGTCATGGGAATATGACCCACCTAAAGCCCCTCTGCTTGTGCTGCAATCCCTTTTTGTTTTCTCTATCTCTCTGGACATCTCAACAGCATCTTTTACATTTTTCTCCTCAGTTCCACAACTCAGACCTATTTACGAATTCATCTGATTCAAACCAGTCAAAGTATATCTTTTTAGCTTCAGGGCATACCAAAATGCCACCAACATAACCTAACTTCAGGAGGAAAAGGTTTGATGGTGTAAATACAACTATTGGTTTGAGTTTAAAATGTTGTGGAGGAAGTTTTAAACCCACTACAGGGAATCGCAATTCACTTCCCACTTTTACTGTTCTCCTGAGGGCTGTATAGACAGAGTACATCAGGGCTATGAAAACACACAGACAAATGTATTTTAGTTTAGCTACTTATTTTCAGCTCTAAATTTGGAAAGAATACTCTTTCTCTAGCAAAAATGAAGGATAATTGTGGCTGTTTATCAATTCAGGAAATGTTTTTGCTTCCAATTTTGTGGTTCTCACAGCCTTCACTGAATGTGAAGGTATTATTTTGTGCTTGCCTTGTCAGATCTGTCCCTATTCTTGGTGCTAAATGGGTTTTGCTTCACTATCAGCCATCTAAATGGAACACATTTTAATTTTGGGAATGGAAGACTTGCTGTTACATGCATCCGTTAGGATGTTTGTTACTGAATGTGCCGCTAGCTATTTTATGTGTTTAAATGCGTGATAAACATATTACATTTGGTATGCATATCAGAAGCTTTAAGCATTAGAATTTAATTTAATTTAATGGCATTTATAAGTTTGGGTCAGATTTTTTTTTATTTTGGTAAGAAATGAATACTAATTCAACAAGAATGGATTGTTCCAGACTGACACCGTTCTTCTGAATTTTTTTATTCATCAATAAATTATGAAAAAAAAAAAAATATAATAATATATAATATATTTTTACTGTGGTGAGCATAAGAGACTTCTTTCAAAAACATTACAAAAATCTTACCAACCCCAAACTTTTGAAAAGTATTGTCAACATTTCATTTAGTAACATAATATATTTTGTGTTATGATGTATGTATTATATGATATATGTGATATAAAAGATTGCTGTGATTATTTATCACAACTTAGTTCACCCCATAATGAAAATTCTGTCAGTTTTCACTCATATTCTTCCAACCCCGTAAGACTTTCGTTCATCTTCGGTACACAAATTAAGATATTTTTGATGAAATCTGAGAGCTGGATCCTCCATATAGGCTTCTAAGGGATTGAAACTTGCCGGCCCAGAAAAGTTATTAAAGACATTCTTAAAATAGTCCAAGCATCTACAGTGGCTTAATCTTAATTTTATCAAGCGACGAGAATACTTTTTGTGAGCAAAAAAACAACAAAAATAACGACTTTATTAAACTATCAATTTCCTTTTCGGTGGGCCTCGAGATAGTTCACGTAGTGTACTATTAGAATAAGAAATACTATGTTGTTTCAACTTAACAAAGTAGGTGTTCATGCTTGACTTATTAAGTTTAGTTAACGTTATTTTAGTTAAGTTGGATATTTAAGTTATCTCAACAAATTTTAAATAGTTTAAACTAATTGCAACAACATTTTACAGATCTATACACAACACCAACCATAATCTTGTTTTGTTTTTGTTTTCTTTCCAGAGATTCGTAAGAGAAGGAAATCACTACGGAGAAAGTTTGACTCCTTCTCAAAAGAAAAGAAAGAGCGAGGTAAGAGATGATCCTTTAACATTTTTCACAAATCTTTCCTGTGCACAGATGGTCTTGTATCTCTGATAAACAACCAATATATACTTAGTCATGTCTTCAAGTGATCTCTTTAATTTTAAACCACGATAAAATGATAATGAAACTTATATTTGTCCACTTATACAACTCTAACTTCATCATTACAACTCTAATCATTACAACTTTAATAATAGTAATAAAAACACTACAAAGTATTTTTTGTGAACATGGCAGAATATAGACTTATAGCAATTACTTAAAAATGGTGGCTCGCGCTGTGAATCCTCAGAGTCTGGTTGCCAAGACTGTTTGGTGGGTCACAGTTCTTGCAAATCTCCCATAGGCCTTTAAGACACACAGCTTTAAGACTTTAAGACACAGGATACTTTACATTAATGTAGCTTTACTCTCAATAATCTCAACAACCCTGCAATACCATGTTCATTGCTTTCTATTTAGGAGTTCATCTTAGTTTTTGTCTAGGGATAATTGGCACAAATACTGGATACTGACTCACATGCTGAAAGCATCTAAACGATTATGAAACTGATAACAATAATGTGTGTAAACAGTAAAACCAGTTTACGTGAGGATTCTCAAAGACTCGAGAGCTGCTTTTTGCAGAATTTTTACGGAATTTAATAACTACATTATCAATGGAATGTTTAGGGTTGGTAAGATTTATTGTGGTTTTTGAAAGAAATGTATTTTGTTCACTAAGGCTTATTTAATCTAAAATACAGTAAAAACAGTAATTTAACAAAACAATTTAAAATAAATGTTTTTTTTTTACTGTCAAACGATTAATCGCAATTAATCACATCCAAAATAAAAGTTTGTGTTTACATAAAATATGTGGGTGCACTGTGTATAATTATTTTGTATACATATAAATACACACACATGCATGTAAATTTAAGAAAAAAAATTATATAAAATAATTATACACAGTGCAGCCACATATATTATGTAAACACAAACTTTTATTTTGGATGCGATTAATCACGATTAATTGTTTGACAGCCCTAGTTTTAATATATTTTAAAGTCTCATTTATTCTTGTGATGGCAAAGCTGAATTTTCAGCATCATTACTCCAGTCGTCAGTGTCACATGATCCTTCAGAAATTATTCAGATCCTTATGCAAATTTGCTGCTCAATACATATTTCCTATTATTCTCAATTTTAAAAACAGTTGTGCTGCTTAATATTTTTGTTTCGAATTATGACACATTTTTGTCAGGATTCTTTGATTTTGAATAGAAAGTTCAAAACAACCAAATTTATTATAACTGTCTTTAAATGGACTGCATTTATGTGGCGCTTTCACAGACCCAATGGCCACCAAAGCGCTTTACATATTGCCTCACATTCACCCATTCACTCACTCATTCATACACCTTTGATCAATTTAATGCATCCTTGCTGATTAAAAGTATGAATTTCTTTAAAAAATCTTACTAAACCCAGTGTATGTTTGAAACACTATGCCGTGTTTTAGCCTAAATAATAATGTTGTTAATAATAATAATAATTGTAATGCTTTATTTCAATGGTCCACTTCCGACAGTCTACTAACTAAAAGTAACCTTGCGACTATGACAACTTATTCCACTAACCGTAACACTTAACCCTATGGGCCCTATTTTAACGATCTGAATCGCAAGTGTCAAAACGCAAAGCGCAAGTAACTTTGTAGGCGGATCCCGGCGCTGTTGCTTTTTTCCCGGCGAGATAAATGCCTCTTGCGCCTGACGCAAATCTAAAAGGGGTTGATTTGAAATAGCTTCATTATTTATAGGTGTGGTTTGGGCGTAACGTGAAATAAACCAATAATAGCGTCATATCACATTCCCTTTAAAGAGCGTGATGAACGAGGTGCGCTTGTTCCATGGTGCAATTATATTTTAACGGCGCATTTACCAGACGCGCGTCAACGTCGGTTCACAGCCGAGGAGATCGATGTTCTCGTCAGGGCCGTGAAAGAAAGAGAACTGAAATAGGGGATGGGACCAACCCACCCAAATTAGCTTCGGTAAAACATGCATATAATAATTTGGGTAGGCTATGTGTAAGCTTTATGCCTATTTTCCCATTGTCATGAACACAACAATGATTTCCCTCATGTTTATAGATTTTCCTTATAATAATGTATCATTTGCAAAAATTAAAATGCATGTGTAGATGAGAGAATCATCTACAGGGTATGCGCGTTGTTCACACTCTGTAGCCTATTATGGCCAAGCATGCGCGCTTAAAATAGCATCTGAATGTAGCCTACTCGCAACGCCCCACTGACTTTAGACCAGGTTTTTTCTGGTCATTGGCGCAATTGTTTTCTGGAACTACAAAATAGCAGCACTAGGGATTGCGCCGACACACGCCTCCTTTTTGCGCCAACCCGCCAGGGAGCGCAAGTTCATTTCCTAGTTTACCGGCGTGCGTCTGTGGAGGAAAAAAGCCCGCTTTGCGCGTGTGCAAAATAGGAACGATAAATGCGTCAGTGAATCTCGCCGGGTGCAAAATAGAGCCCATTAACTTAATAGTCTACTAATACTGTAATGAGAGTTAGTTGACATGTACTGTAGTTGCAAAGTCACTTATAGTTAATGGGCTCTAACTTGCAAATGACTTTATTCACTGACGCATATCATTTCTATTATACTCGCGCAAAGCGGGCTTTTTTCCTCCACAGACGCACGCCGGTAAACTAGGAAATGAACTTGCGGTCCCTGGGCGGGTTGGCGCAAAAAGGAGGCGTGTGTCGGCGCAAACAATCCCTAGTGCTGCTATTTTGCAGTTCCAGAAAACAATTGCGCCAATGACCAGAAAAAAACCTGGTCTAAAGTCAGTGGGGCGTTGCGAGTACATTCAGATGCTATTTTAAGCGCGCATGCTTGGCCATAATACAGAGTGTGAACAACGCGCATACCCTGTAGATGATTCTCTCATCTACACAGATGCATTTTACTTTTTGCAAATGATACA
The DNA here is from genome assembly GCF_016745375.1 of Pimephales promelas. The sequence continues at coordinate 377,484 of NW_024121147.1, forward strand.
TTATTATAAGGAAAATATATAAACATGAGGGAAATCATTGTTGTGTCCATGACAATGGGAAAAATAGGCATAAAGCTTACACATTTACCCAAATTATTATATGCATGTTTAACCGAAGCTAATTTTGGGTGGGTTGGTCCCATCCCCTATTTCAGTTCTCTTTCTTTCACGGCCCTGACGAGAACATCGATCTCCTCGGCTGTGAACCGACGTTGACGCGCGTCTAAATGCGCCGTTATAATAGAATTGCGCCATGGAACAAGCGCACCTCGTTCATCACGCTCTTAAAGGGAATGTGATATGACGCTCTTATTGGTTTATTTCCGTTATGCCCAAACCACACCTATGAATGAACCTATTTCAAATCAACCCCTTTTAGATTTGCGTCAGGCGCAAGAGGCATTTGCATTATCCCACCGGGAAAATAGCAACAGCGCCGGGATCCGCCCACAAAGTTGCTTGCGCTTTGCGTTTTGACCAGTCTATGGTTTTGACACAAGCGTTTCAGATCGTTAAAATAGGGCCCATAGTATTTAACTTTGCTTGAAGAGCTCAAACTGATCTCAGAGCTGCTCGGAGCGCTGCTAATGTAGCACTGATTCCTCAGTCAGTTGGATTTGTTTGACCGTGTTCCTGGCATTCTGCCAAACGCCTGCCACCTGCAACCACAGTCTGGCACTTGTTTTCAGCATGTGCGTCAGCTCCACGTTCAGGAACAATGAGACTGAAAGGGAGGGCTCAATGAAGGACTATACTGATAGGGTGGAGGGAGGAACATCTTTAAAGAAGACTCAATCCCCATATCCATCCAGCTTATCAGAGGACTAGCGGCCAGTGGACCAGACCAACCTGACCCGCCACCAGGTCTTTAAGCCTTGGGGCAGCAATAGAAGAAAAGGGATTGTGAAGAGGGGAGGGAGGAGAGGACATGAGAAGAGAAGACAAGACAAGACAAGGCTGCTTTGCGTTTTGTGTTACTTTGCCAGCCAAAACAGATCAGCTGTGAGCTCAGTGTAGTCCTTTTAGTGTGTTAAATTTGCTATTTAAAAGTGCTTTACGTAAACTCGTCTTTGTACCTCCCCATCGATATAAATAGCTTGGATGGGTTAAGTTAAATCACAGTTAAGCTGCTTTAAAATAACATGTTAAATAAAGCTTTTTTTAATTAAAATAATGCATGTGAGATCCTCCTGCAAAACTCAAGTGGATTTGATTTTTGAAGTGCTAATACGTCTCATGTTTTAATTAGTTCAGCAATCAGTCGATCAAGTAAAATGTTAACAGTCTTAAAGGCTTAGACCTAATAATGGACAAACTAGTAACAGTTGTTTTTATCATTGCAATTTCTGGCTAAAAGACAAGCTAATTTTGCACATTTCTTTCTTCATATGGATCATACTGAAGCTAAAGATATCTGAAACATTATAGTATTTATAAATACTTTCAAGTCATGTAAAAATCTAAATGTGATTTGTAGCAGATGGATCTTAAATGCAACTTTATTAAACATATGCAAATTTCTTTAGCATATTAAACGTGCAGTTTTTTTTAATAAAAAACACATGGACAATCAAATATTAACATATTTTTGTATTATTAAGGCAAGATACTGTATGTGAATGTAAAACTTTGAACTGATTGATATTGATATACTTTCTCCTGCTAATTAATCACAGTAGCCTACATTAACAAAACTGTTGATGAAAGGTTGTTTAAATATGCAAATAATGCATTTTCTGATTAAATATGCACTAACTAACTTACTTTTCCAGAACAGAAATCTGAACATTGGATAATGCCAAGCAATAAAATTAACAGAAAAAAACTGGAATGTGTGGTGTAAGTGCTTCTAGGGTGGTGATTTCTGACTGTGTTCAGAAGAAAAAAAAAACGAATTTAGAGAAAACTGTACAGTTGTGAAAACACATGTACAGTTGTGAAAACACATGTGTTTATAGATATGTTTTGTAATTGAAATCTACAGACACAAATAGATACATTTTAATAATCAAACACTTAATTGTTTAATTTGGATGTTTTGTTTCTATTGGTCTAAAAATAAAAAAAATAAAAGATTAAAGCAAAGTTATGAAGTTAAAGTTAGAAAGTTATGGAAGCAAAATTGACCAGAGCATGAAAAGCAATAGTTCTGCCTGTAGTGTCTAGTGTCAAATTGCAACACACTTCCTATTGGTGAATGATAAAAGTATACCTTCTTTCTTAAAATTTGACGTTGATCATATATAGAATGCAAGCAAGTACAAAAATAGTGCTGTTTGTAAATGAACAAGAAGAATAGACTGCTAATTGCACATATCAAATGTCATTGAGTCATTATTTACCAAGATAAAGACAGATGTTATTTTTCACACACTCCCTTCATGAAATGTAGTGTAAAAACTAGAAGTGTCCTTTAAAAAAAATGGACATGTTTCTTATTAATTGATTTGGAAACTATGGAAACTTTAAAATGTGCACTTAAATAAGGATGAATTAAAAGGGGCAAAAGGCCTACTGTTAAAATCATTTGTTTGTTGTCTCTCCCACAGAGTCTGCAGCCAAAGCATTCGGTATCCCTCTCGCCCAGGTAATCGCAAACGATCGGGCACACAAGCAGCGTCAGGACGCTCTGAAAGAGAGCCGACGGGACTGTCTAGACCTGGAGGCCAGTGTTCTTCACTTCCGGGCCGAGAAATCGCAGCAAAATGGTAACCGGCCACTGGGCAATTCAGCCTTTTCACCTGGTGCTGCCTCAACAACAGCATTGGAAGTCCACAGCAAACCTCCCACATCAGCGTTCATGGACAACACCTCACGCTCACACAGACGGGTAAGGGAGAAACAATGTGTCCATATTTCTTTAGAACTACTGTATACCAAACTTCCTCACGAGAAAGCTTACCAAAAGTCATATTTTCTTAAAGCTGTGGTACATTAAAGCTACGCTACTGTACAGTATGTACGTTTGACCCTTTAGCAGCTGAAGCTTAAAACGAATCGGTTACCTAACATAACCTCGCTTCTCTCTAGATGAGGGAACGAGTAATACGAGAGAACCTCTCGTAAGAGAACTACAAGTTACTTGCAGAGGTACATTGTTTCGGTCATTTTGTGAGTTATGCTTCAGGTCTGCTATTCAAAGATGAATCTGATGGCTTGATTACAGATGAACGCTTTAGCAGTGTGAATGTCACCAACAAAACTCTCCCAATAATGAAAGACGGATATAGGCTATTTGTCTTATGAGCAAGTAGTTTATATTTCATTGTTTTTTGAGTTTGGCAACACTTGAAATTATACATAACGATTGCTATTCATATCGGACAAGGGTGGAAAGTAACTTGGCAAAGCAAATATGGGAAAATAGTAACTGGTATTATTACCAAAAGACATTGTTTTGTGAAACTAGTCAATGCACAGCAAATGTGAGGCTATGCAATGTTGATTCATGTTTTATTACATGTACTGGTCTTTCTCCTTTTTTTTTACAAACTCTTTTCGATTCAAAGTTCACTTGTGGCTTTCAACTGCATAGTAGTTGCCTTGCTTTGTTGCTGTGAGAGATTGTTGCTGATCTCATACGTGAGCAAATAAGAGGAAAAGACACTATATACACAAATATAAATCAGGGCCAACAGGAACTGCTTGATATCACTAACCTGCCATTCAAAGAATGTGGTCGATATGGTACATCTCACAGATAACATTCTGGCTGAGGCTTATAACCCAATATAAGCAACTTGTTTATAAAAAAAAGCAAAAAAAAAACAAAAAAATACACAAATATAAATCAGGGCCAACAGGAACTGCTTGATATCACTAACCTGCCATTCAAAGAATGTGGTCGATATGGTACATCTCACAGATAACATTCTGGCTGAGGCTTATAACCCAATATAAGCAACTTGTTTATAAAAAAAAAAAAAAAAGAGAGAGATACAGATTCACTGTTCTCATTTACTCTGTCAAGAATAAAATTTATTAAAAGAGGAATATAAATACAAAAAAGAGAAATACTTTTTGAGGAATCACATTGTCCTTGGTCTTTTGAAATACTGTAAAACAGACTGGTATGTTCTATATCTAAAAAGTTATATAAAGTTAATTGTCAGGAAGTGTCATCAATTTATAATGAAAAAAAGAATAATAACAAATTAAAATATAAAATTCAAATGAATTTTCATAGAATTTAAAATAAAATAAAACAAAATGAATTTATATTTTATTTGATAATTTCAGTCTGATCTTGAGTTTATTCTGCACATTTCTCTGAGTGATCATTTAGGCTTTTAAAAAAGACAGTTCTAACAATATTTGATTAAAAAAACTAAAAACTTTTTTAAAATAATTGATGAGCTTTAAAACACTGCCACCGTCATTGAACCGAATTCAATCAACAATGAACTAAAGTAAAGAAAAGACACTGTTGTCTTCTGTAGAGCTGAAATTGAAGTCCTTTCACTGTTAATTATTGAACTTTTAGACTGTTATTTTCCTGTTTATTACTGTGAAGCTGCTTTTCAACAATCTGTATTGTACAAAGCACTATATAAATAAATGTGACAGACTTGACAGAAAAATATTATGACCAATTCAATAAATAAAACAGTGTTAATTAGTTCAAGCTACACAAACACAGACATCAAGTAAAGTGTAGATTATGAATATTAATATGAGGAATATCATAAACATTATGGTATTCCTCATATTAATAATGGCTAAAATGTTTGTTCAGCATGATTCAGGTTATTGTTTGATGCCGTATGTGAGATTTCCATATACCTCTCTCTATGACTGGAGACAACATCTCTATGGGTGGCTACATATCAGCAGGAGGGAATGAGATCTATGTCTGTGTCTTTGCCAAATCAAACTATCCATTCTGTCCACCCAAACATGGAGAGAGAACTGACATTCAATCATCATAGTGTTGACATTTGAAAAGCTTTTCTAAAATCTGTGTACATTTCTTTTGTATATATAGCATAAATAGATTTATTGTCTTCATTTTTTCTGTCTAACTGTCTTTGAGCTCCACTGATCAGTGTGAAAGTGTTTCAGGTGTTTATCAGTTTTAATAATCCATAAATGGAGCTGCAGGCTTTCGCTCAAATTTATGTTGTCATTCTGACATCGTCTATGCCTGATGTACGCCATTTGCCTGAACCGTCATTCCTGTGACTATTGACAACTGACCTTAATAACTAACTATCTTTTATTTGTCTCTACATCAGGGAGGAATGTCTGTAGACTGCATCTCTGATCTGGTTGAGAGTCAGTCCAGACTACTGGAAGCTCTGCAGCTTTCTCACCCTAATGAGCTGGAGATGAAAAAGGCTGCTGGTCGAACACAGGCCAAACTCAGTCTCAACCCCATCTACAGACAAGTTCCTCGAGTGGTTGAGCGCTGCTGTAACCACATCCAGACCTACGGTGAGCTGCAAAACCCCATTACAGCCCAGCATGTCCAGTCGTTAAGTTTAAATTGGCACAGGAAGTTGAATTGAAAATTGAGTTAGATTGGCAGGCAAAGAAATTGACTGAACTGCAGTTTGAAAGAGTAGGGAAATTTCAATAGGCTTTTTCATTTGATTATGTCTAGTACTTTTTCTCAATCTTTAACCGATTAAACATTTCTCTATATGAAGTTAAATTAACAAATGAATGTTAAAATTAACCCATACATCAAAACAATTTCATACAGCACTACAAATTATAGACCACATTGTAATAAGATAACTTTATATTATAATTTTAGCTCCATCCCAACAGGGAACAACTTTCAAGACTTTTGCGTTCCCCAGAGAAACTTTGCGTTCGCTCGCAAAACATTTGCATTCCCCTAAGAAACTTTTTTTGTGAGTAAATGCAAAGTTTCTCAGGAGAACGAAAACATATTGCGAGCGAGCGCAAAGTTTCTCAAGGTAAGGAAAACAGAAGATTTACGAGAGAACGCTAAAGCATTGACAATTTTTTCCACCGTTTTATATATTTTTTGCATCCTCATGTTCCTTTAGGGGCTGCATAAAGTTATGGCAAGGTTCTTTTTAAGTTATGTACAAATGTTCTTCCAGTAACATTAATAGAATGTTCGTTCAATGTTATTTGGTCGTTAATGATGTTCTTAAAATAGGATTTATGTATTAAATCCTTCATGGAACATTTTTTTTCTGAAGCATTTTAGTTGGACTTTTGTATAAGTTTTTTTTTTTTTTTTACTTGTTTGTTCCAAGAAAATTCAAAAGGAACATTTTCATAATTTCTGCAAAATTACAAAATGGAATGTTCTCATAACGTTCGGTAACAAAGATAAAATGCTTTAAATACATTTAAAAAAACTGGCGTTTTGAAAAACACGCCACCTTGAAAACATTCAGAATCAGATCACATTAGCAAAAAGTTTTTAGAATATTTTTTTAAAATTTTGAAAAAGTAAATTAATTTGTTGTGGAAAATAAAGTGATATTCCATCAATAAAGTTCATTAATTAAAAATAATACAATACACAAATTAAATACAAAGTTCAAACATTGTATTTTTAACATGTTCCTGGAAATAACCTGTATGTTTTGTGCATGCTCATAAAAGCATGTCTGTTTGTCTACTTTAATTTTTTTGAATTTCATTCCATTTTAATTCTACTTAATTAAAATTAGGATTTTGCCTTAATTTAAAATCAAGAATGATTGAATCTGATTTGAAGACCACTTTAAGTGGAATATTTGGGAGTAGAAACGCCATGTTAGAAATACTGAATGTAAACCTATTTTTTTTTTTACAGTCTATGATGTAAACCCAAGTACTTTTAGAGATTTTTGTTCTTTCCCTGAAACATAAGTGAACTAATTTGAGTACATCCGCAGGCTCATAACACACCCTTGGTTTAGGTTACAAATAGAAGGTCACCCAGATGAGACACCACTCAAAAACAGTTAAATAGATATCAAATCAGGAAGATGAAATATGAGCCCAGCACTTATTTACACACTCTCTTTCTCTCTCTCTCTCCCTCTCTCTCCCCAGGATTACAAACTTTAGGGATTTTCCGTGTAGGCAGCTCCAAAAAGAGAGTCCGTCAAGTAAGTTTGTTAGTTCCATCTGCTCTCTAGAGTCAGTTTACATCACTGCACCTTACACAACATTTATCTCTCGCATGTGGCATGCGCCCACTGTCTTTCATATCTAGAAACACACTGCTGTCAATATGATACTGACACTGTTTTATCTGTTTATGCAATGACAGTCTCCTTAACAGTGAATGTTTAAAATACTGATCATAGCATGTACAGTGTCTTGTTTTCATAGCTGACCTCAGACTGATTGTGATTTGTGTGTGTGTGTGTGTATATTATGCTGTGTTTATACAGGAACAGGATACATGGGATACTTGAGTCTTGTGTGTGGTGGCAGTTTGCTTGCTGATGTTTTATCCTTGTGTGTTTTCAGCTGCGCGAGGACTTTGACATTGGGATAGATGTCGTGTTAGACGAGGAACACAGCGTCCATGACGTGGCGGCATTACTGAAGGAGTTTCTGAGGGACATGCCTGACCCCCTGTTACCACGAGAACTCTACCAGGCCTTTCTGCACGCTAACCGTATGAGCATACTGTCAGAAAAACAGGCATTCACAAATTATTCAACATCTATTTGTATACGGGAATCAGCATACACAGTTTAATGGTGTAATTCCATAAATATCCATCACACTTCTCATTATTGTATTAGCTGTCATGACATACTGTACGCTCACCTTACGGGATGTTTTGTGCCTGTCCCACAGAGCTGAGAGGGGCAGATCAGTTGACATACCTGCAGCAGTTGTTGTACTTGTTGCCACCCTGTAATTGTGACACTCTGCTGAGGCTCCTGACCCTCCTTCATTTAGTACAGGAGAACGCAAAAAGCTCAACTGGACCCAACCAGCAGGAGGTATGGTATAGTTGTCATTTATGGTACAGATGAAGAAAATGTATTGTGTAATTGTTTTATTATGTAAAAACAAGGGATGTATGAACAAGTGTGGTATGAGTGGCAATGTCATAGCTGGACATGGTTTATAAATATTTAAACTAAATTTAGTTTTTCTGATAGCTATGTGCCTAAAGAGACCATTCCAATTCAAGGATTACATATATTATATGCATACTGTCTAATACATAGACACACACACAAACACATTGGGTTTCCATGTTTTAAAGGGACTTTCCATAAACATAGTTTTTTTTGACTGTATTCTATCCCCTACCCCTAAACCTACTCATCACAAAAAACTTTCAGCACTTTTACATTTTCAAATAAACATCACTTAGTATGATTTATAAGTTGGAAACCAAAAAATGTCCCCATGAGGATTTTGGATCCTGCCATCTGATTTTGCCATCTTTGTGGGGGTTATTATTTTTCTGCCATTCTTTTTGTTGTTATTATTATAGTTATTATTTTTATTATTAAAATAATTCCTTAATTTCCATTACATACTCAATGCATGTTGGTTCTAATTGTGGTTCGCTTTTCGCCGCATTAGTTTATAGTATTAGGGCTAGGGTTTGCATATTTGTGACATTAAAACAAAATTCATAAACTGGACTGGACACACATTCAAAAAGTCTCAAAAGTCTGATATATTCATGTCTTTGAGCCGAAGCTGGATATGAAGGGTATGCACTGCTGCCCCTTATATACATCCACTGACATATAGCTGAAAAATAAATAAATAAAATACATAAATCCCCTCAGCAGGATTGGAACCAAACCCCTTGTGTAAACCAACAAACTATTGTCATGTAACTGACAGTACCAGATTTAATAATGCCAGTACTCAATAAATGATATAACACTCCCACCAGACTGTCACTATTGGTCGAATCAAATTTTAGAAATCAAATCAAGGTTCTGACCTGTTTTTAAATTGGTGTTGTGATTAGATCTCAGGTAACAAGATGACAGCAGCAAACCTGGCGGTGATCTTTGGGCCCAATCTCCTCCAGAAAGAGAGAGGATCGGAGAGAGAGCTCAGCCCTCAAGCTCTGGGCATAGAGGACAGCACTGCCATCATCTCTGTCACCCTAATGCTCCTCCAGAACCACCAACACCTCTTCATGGTGAGAGAGAGAGAGATCAGTGGAGGTGTGGAATGATAAGAGAGAAAAGAGGGAATACTATTTGGTCACTCAAAACAAGAAAAATGTTGTTCTAAACTCACATGACTTGCTTTCTTCTGTGGAACACAAAGGGGAAAATGCAATGGAGACTGAAGCTTTAACATTTCAAAAGGCCACCAGAACTTCAGAATTTCTCCTATTGTGTTTCATGGAAGAAAGCCATATGTGCAAATGATAAAATAATTACATTTTTGGGTAAACAAATTAAGTTTCAGATGTTTTTTTCTGGGTGAACAGAACAATGGATAACATTGTAGGGCTAGATATGTTTTTGCATGCACAGAGCTTGAAAGATGACTTTGTTGAATTATTTCCTGCACAGGTGTCTGCTGAGCTGCAGCAGGAGGTGCTCATGAGCCTCATTCAGACGGACCCTGACGTCATTGACTATCTGCTGCGCAGGAAACTCAGGTCAGCTGAATGAAAATAGATCCAACAGAAGAATATGGGATTTTATTAGAGCAATAGTCGGGCTCCGGAAGTAAAAACTCATTTAATTAATTTTTAACAATAACCTTTAAAGGGATATTTCTCCCAAAAATGACAACGATTCCATAATTTACTCAACCTCAAGTTACTCAACCTCACCTCATCCTAGGTTTATGTCTTTCTTCTTTCAGCAAAACACAATCGGAGATATATTAAATAGATATCCTGGCTATTCTAAGCTTTATAATGGGAATAAATAGAGCTTTTGAAGCTCCTGAAAAGCGCATCCATCATAACAGTAATCTATACGGCTCCAGGGAGTTAATAAAAGTCTTCTGAAGTGAAGCGATGCGTTTTTGGAAGAAAAATACCCATATTTAATAACTTTTTGAACAATAATCACTGGCTTCCGTTCCGTCCGCAAGTTTAGTTCTGGAGAATAGAGCAAAACTAAACACCGGCCACGAATTAGCAATGTTATAAAATTAGTATTATTAGTAATGTTATAAAATAACATTTTATAAAGCGAAATGTCGGAAGAGCTTGAGTTTGTTGACCAGCCGAGAGGCGTCTCACCTAAGCTTACGCTACTCCCACATCCTACATCATGCGTCGGGTCAGAGGTCATTCTCCCGACGGAACTAGACTCGCGTACAACCGTTACCAGAAGCCAGTGATTATAGTTCACATCACAAACACATCACTTAACATCAGAAGGCCTTTATTAACCCCCTGGAGCTGTTTGGATTACTGTTATGATGCCTTATTGAAGCTTGGAAGAGATATGATAGTTTTAAATATAACTCTTATTGTGTTTGGCTGAAAGAAGAAAGTCATACAATGAGGGGGAGTAAAATATGGGATCATTTTAACTCTTTAAATCCTTACAAATCTACTGCAAGCTAACAAGTTTTTAATAGTACATGCTTTTGTTAAAGCCATCAATCCTATTATTTTTACCTTTGTGGAATTCCTGGTAAAATGATTCTGCAAATAAATTGCCTCCAATCAGAGAATCGCGACAAGCAAACTGCTACTAAACAACTTTTTAGCGCCCACCCACTGACGCACTGCGAATGATGTAATCTGCTTGTTAAATCATGACATATTTAATACTGTTTCTACGCCAAGTGAGAAAACAACAGCCTCAATAGCCATTTCGTACGTTTACACGCAGCCAATTTTCGGGTTAGGTCAGGTTCAAGTCACTATTCGGGTTTCTGAAACATTAGGAATAACCCGTTTACATGCGTGAGCAGAGAGACTTTCTCCTGTATACATGGAATTGCAATATCCCGAGGTAAACGGCGACGCACGGTTAGCTTCTAGACGTATGGACAACCTTAAGACGCAATATGCGTCATTTACGATTCTTCTTTCTGTATCCAAAGACAACAGCAGCACACGAATAATGAATAGTTCTGGGCAGAAAGCGATTGCCTTTGTTTTTGCGCTTTGATGCTGGTAACGTTACAGACCTCGCTCCAAAAGTATGCTGTGCTGTGTCTCGCCAACGCATTCTCATACTAGGGCGTCATAAGTTTAGGTCTGGGGTAGTGTAAGAGCCAACTGTAAGTCTCCTATGGTTTTATGGTCTCATTCATTATTTTTACTGCACTCAGATTGTAGGTGGTGGGCGTGTCTACCGGGGCTTGGGCGGAAGTGATGTGGTTCTTGCATGTATTTGTTTGCTACACCTGTGCACCTGAGCATGGGGGCTTGGACAGAGAGGGAGTGAGCCTGGGAGCGAACACTTTCTGTTGACCGCACTTTATGCACTCACACTGCACTTATGAAATGATAACTGGCTACCAGTTGTATTTTATGTGCAAGAAGCAATAAATGAGTGGATTGCTGTGTGAAACTGTTTCTGCGCGTCGCAGTGCATTCATTCTCCCAGTGTTTAGTCTCTCGCGGCTGCAAATAGAATTTTGCCTGGTCTACAGCCGCTACAGGTAGGTTTAGGGTTACACCACTAGGAGGCACCTTCTGGCTCATGTATATCTGTGTCTCATATTGACGCTAAAGGGTGTCATGTGCGTTGGATGTAGACGAAATGTCAGAAGCGTCAGTGTATGACGCCTTGGGATGAGAATGGGCTGGTCTTGCCTGGTCTTCCGGTATACTGCACGCGGATTATTGTATGCACCGAGAAGTTTCTCTACTCAAAAGACCAAGATTCCTTTGGAATAGCTGATACGCGTTTACATGACCAAAAATTTGGGTTAGAAAAGGGGTACCCCAGGTATAATATCCCAGTTTTTTAAATCCAGGATATGAGCATATTCGGGTTTTTTCCGGTGTTTACATGGCCGTTCGTGACCGGGTTAATTGCTAATATCCCGGTTTTGAACTGGTTATTGGCTGCATGTAAACGTAGTCATTGTTGTACTTGTACCCTAGTCTTTTTGTCAGATTTTCAAATACTTTTTTTGCTTCAAATCAAAGTTATTGATGTTGTGATTTTCCACATTGCTGGTTGGTTTGTTTTATCCCTTTACCTCTTTAATGAAAACTACTAGACTGCATTTTTTCCTCACTCTTAACACTGAGTCTAAAACATGTCTCCTTTGTGACCGCAGTAGTAGCAGCCTTACAATACAGACGGACTCTGGTGGACGGAGGGACACGCAGGCATCTCTAGACTCTGTGGGTCAGTCCAGTGATGACCTATCTTCCCTGGAGCCACTGTGTCCTCTTTATCCAGAGACATCTGCCATAGGAAGTCTGAGCAGTGAGGTCTTCCTTAATGTCCTTCATCTTAACACTAACAGGAAACGTGAGTAGTGCCAAGTTTTCTCAATGAGGCACTTGTTAGACTAGTAATATTTACTTCCTACTTTTGGGATTCTGTTTTCTCCCTCAATTGTAATTATGGAATTATTATCTACACTACCAGTCAAATGTTGGGATAAGTAGGGAGTCAGTAGAAACTGAACTGAATATAGATCAAGGAATGCATTCTTTGCTGAATTAAAGTATTCATTACTCTTAAACAAATCTTCCAAACATTTGAATGGTAGTGTGCTTTGCCTTGTGTAAATGAATGCAAGCAAATATTGTATGGATATTCTTTTATGCTTTGCATAACAGGCTCCTCTGAGGTTCCACCCAAGTCCATCGTTAAAATGAGGCAGTTTCATTCCCACCACAACCTGCTGAGTCTGACCCAGTCTTCCGCTAATGCCCAAGGTGATGAGCTCCAGGACCAGAGGCAAGGTGTTTCAAGACAGACCTGCTCAGAGGAGCGCCTTCATTTCAGTCTGGGGCGGCAGGACAGTGGCTCGCAACCACAGAGTCCTAGAGAGAGGGGCATCTGGGTTCGACAGAGCTCCAACGCCTCATCCACGACGTCAGACGACAGCAAGCCGCCAAGCAACTTCTGGGACTTTTTCACTGGCAAGGTGTCAGGCTCAGAGACTATAGTATGACCCATAGATGAACAGATGTAGTGTGGGTGTTGTGTGTGTGTGTGTGTGTGTGTGTGTGGGTGGACCGGTACAATTGTAGAGAGAGAACTGGCAGTAGATATTATCCATCTGTGGACACTATACTGTTTATATATAATCTTAACTAACCCCACTCTTCTAGAAAGAGAACATGTTAGATTATCAAAAGAATTATTATAAACCTGTCAGAACTGCATATATAGCATAGGCTGTAATTAACCTTTTATAAATAGAAAGCAGCTTTTATATACATGAATCCTCAACATGCACTCAGCAGAAACTGACATCTCGTATTATATTATACTTTCTGAAGTCCTTTTCTGATGTATTGGCAGCTGATTGAGGCTTGGTCTTCACTATTATTGAAGCTTTTACATATCAAGTTAAACACATGTCCTTTTTTAAAATAAAGTGTATATAGTACATTTGGTAGCTTTGAATTCTTTTGAGCTGTACCCTTAAATGTTGTACGTGTTGCTTTTCAGATACCTGTTGTCAGGAGAAGCCCTTCGCTGCAAAACTTCTTCAACGACCATTCACAGTCTCAGAAAAATTAGGTGGAGTGGAAGACTTTCTTTGAAGGATGGGATATTTTTGATAACTTTTTACCTTTTGGAGAACATACTCTGAACTCATGGCATCATTGAACCACAAGGGGGTGATACTGGTGTCAACATTACATTGACATTAAACTTGCATTTGACTAGATCTTGTCCAAATATCCTGTCTGAAATGATCTCTATTACTTGCTGGACTTACTGTTGTTTTGGATTAAAGGCAGGATTTCCACCAATAAGGGTGAAAGTGTTCGGAGTGAGCATTGCCATTTCTATAGCTGGCAAGTCTAATAAAAACTCCAAACTCTAAGGCAATCAACCTACCAAGCTTAAATGCAAGACTGACCAAGAAATACACATTAACATAGATGAAAGGGCAAATATTGAAGTATGAATTTAAGGTCTGACCTCAGAGGTGCCAATTTATGTGTGAAAAGATTCTTGAATTCATTCTCCTTCCCAACCATTCTTTCACAATTTGAGCATCTTGATTGTCATCCTGGGATATGGCCATGTGTCTCTCACATGGTTGTTTAAGAAATTAAAAGTGTTGCCAAACATTGCAGTTACTGGCAAGGAGCGGAAATCAAGTCTTGATGGTCAGTTTCCTTCTAAATTAGTTGGGATATACCATGGATAAATAAGAGATAAAACTCATATTCATCATTTTAAATTCGAACGTAGGCTAGTTAGTTGGGTTTATGTTTACAATAATGATTTCGTAATGGCGACAAGTCGAGTCGAAGGAATTTTTTTCTACAGCACTGAAGGTGTTGATTTGGATCAGGACTGAGTTTTATGTAAATGACACTGATACTTAGCGAGTTTTAAAAAGCGATTTCTACATTCTACATTTCTATGATTGCAGTCTTCATTTAATGTGTGTACAACATTAAAACGACTCTTAACACGAGCGTAATATATTTCTTAATCTATAAAACATTTTTAATTAGCATCAAAGAATGTACCTTTAAAATGCATTTCCACTAGATGTCAATCTCTAAGCAGGAGTATTAGAAAGAACTAGCTTCTTTAACTCTTACTCTAGCCCCGTTTCCCAGACTAAAATGCATGTTGAGCTGTTTTAACTGAAAGCAAGTGACATCCCAGATAGCACAAGTCTATTTGAGGTAATGTTTACATCTGGAAGAGTATTTTTAAGAGTGTTTGCTCATCTGCAATACGTCTGACATTTCCTGTCAGATGTCAAATAGACGTTTAGAAGACGTCTTTAAGATGTAATGATTTAGAATGCATGTTAAACTGACATCTAAACGTCTATTTGACATCAGACAGGAAACATCTTATAGACGTATTGCAGATGATCAAACACTCTTAAAAATACGTCTTCCAGATGTAAACATCACATCAAATAGACTTGTGCTATCTGGGATAGTCTTGTGATGCACATAGTCTAAGGCACTTAATATAGGTACGTAAATGTCCTATTTGGACTAAGGCTGTCTGTGAAACCAGGCTTAGATGTTTGCACAATATATCTTTTCCTTAGAGTGATTACATCATGATGGCACAATCTATGATTGCTTGAAGTCACATGGGTGTTGCCCAGTTTAATGACATCATAAAGAAACAGAGACCATATGAACCTCCTTGAGGTGGTTGATGTGTTTTTGTTTGTTTTTATTTGGGACAAGTTGATCCAGTCCCATCTTTCATCCACACTGTCCACTCCACTCCAAAACCAGATTATTCAGCTGGTTTACTTTTTTTTATACATTGCTTTATCGAAAGTGCACTTTTTTCAAACCCAGTATGGAATAAACATATACAATGTTATGGGAAGAGGCAGAATGAAACAACTAATGCTAGCATGATGTAGCATTAGATTGTGTTTTGTCTCATGTTTTAATGTAGTTGATGTCTGTCTGCTAATTTCAACGACTAGTAACAACTTCTCGAGCTTGCAGCATTAATTTGATAATTCCAACATTTTCACCCTTAAATTTTTGCTTCAACCATCTCTCCACATAACATACAACAGTCCTGGTGTCCAAATAAAGGACTAATTAGCAAATGTATAAAAATGGAAATGTCAAAGAAAATGTAATATAACATTTATAATTACACATAAATAAACTTATATGATATAAAAGAGCAAAAATAAAATAAACATTCCTTCCCCTGTAGCTACTAGATCACAAGCCAATTAAAAAAAAAAAAATCAAATATCCAGTTATCTCAGCTTAGAGAAGCCTTCATTCAAATGTGATGATGACATCTACAAACACTCTTACATACCCTGTTTGAGTGTGTGTTTTACATGAAATGACACCATATGTCAGTTTAATTCAACATATAGTTGTCTACTTAAAAGACGCAATGCCAGTAGGTTCTCTGACAAGCAAGAAGCTTAAACCTCTTTACAGACATTGTGATGTCTCGTTTAAAAGACCTTTTTACATGCTTTATAACAATGTTAAGAGTTGTTATACCATGCATGCATTGATACCAAGTAGACTTTACAGGATGAATGGAATAATAATCAGCAGCAGTGTCAGTTATGACCCCTCACAGATTAAAGCAGATTTGTCAAACCAACAATCAAATAAAACCAGTGTAGTTTACATAGGAAAACTGAAATGAAAAAAAAAAAAAAAAACACCTTTTCATTCTCATACCATCTACTTTAGCCACAATACAACAAGCTAGGCAATTGTGTGTTTGAAACTCTTTCAAGAAACCTGGAATATTTTACTGAGGTACCTCGCTTGTACATACTTTTCGCCTTACAAGATTTAGGCTCAAAAACCTAATCTGACTGGGTGTGCTTATTTTTGCCTATAAAGCTCGACTAATTGTCTTGTAAATATTTACTAGCTGTAAGCCGACTGGGAGAAGTAACTCATCCTCCAGGCTGAGCAACATCCACAAAAAGAAACAATCCTTAACCAATCTAACTATTACAGAGCCATGCAGTCTAGGTCACCACTTAAACCTCACATTCACAGGCAGACCTTCTTGCTCCACTTCCCTTCTAGGTCTATATTCAGTTAAAAATGTTATTAATTAAGAGGGCAGAGGAGACGACAGAGATCTAGAGAGGCGTTACTGAGATTAAACACAATAGATGCAGCCAATTCAATTGGCCTAATGAATCAGAAGACTTTATGATGGAGTGCAGAGTCATATTATGTTTGAATTATCCAACATTTCTACTGAAAGAGGCTAATCCACATTCATGTCAGACAATCTCACAGTGCCACAGTGGTAATGAAACGTGAGTGGAAACGTGTGCAGCTTTTGGTTTCAATAAGATAGGCATTTATGAGCTTCAACATATTCAGAATAATAAAAAGCCCTGATTTCTACCTCCATCTGTGAAACTCAACAGTTAGAGCACTATTAAGTGCGCACTATATGACATAATCAGGCTGTACACTCACTTCGCAGTGCACAAGAACTGGCAGAATGTTTTACATTCACTGAATACTGAAAGAGCATTCTTAAGCCAAGCTACATCCTTTATACACACACTTCTCTGGTATCCACAATCCTCCCTGCTTAACAGAGTAGAGCTCCCATCAATCCACAGGCCTGCATTACAATAAGCCCTACATGAAATCAATCCTGAAGTTCTTAAAAAACAAAAAAACACTAACCATTCATGCTAATTTAAGCCCTGTCAGGTTTTTTCATTCAGATTGAGCAGCTCTACTCCAATGACAACATGAGTTACTGGCTCTGCAAAACAACACATTTAGTACTAGCTGGTTGACATGGATGTAGCATGATGAACGTCATGTTAGACATTGCAGATAAACATCTGAGGGTGAAGAACGTTGTGCGGCTTTCTGGAGGCTATCACGATATTGTGCCAAAACAGACCATGACACATAACCCAGCGATGATGAATGTGATGTGCAGAGAAGTGAACCAGATTATCTTAAATTAAACTTGTTAATGTGTGTGGTGGAAAAACGAAAACAAAAAAGAAGGTTTGTACAGTGTCCATTCTCAGGCCATCAAGATGCTCTTTCACATGTTTATATGTGCGTTTTTGTGTGTGCCGAGCAACACCAAGCAGGCGAGTGAGACGACAGCGAACCAGACGGCGATTACTTCTGCCTGGTGATTACTGTGCTGTGTCCAGGTCACTCTGGCATCAACTGCTCCTGTCTGGGGCCCGATTGATGCTCCAGTGCAAAGCTCCACTGACAAGCCTGAATGAAAAGGGACTTGACTGAGAGGGGATGGAGCATAGGGCCAAGCTGTGTCAACAAAGCCCAAGCCCACGATCTGCCTCATCCGGTCTCTCACAAATCACATCCTTCCATTCCATCAGTCACTCCTGCTGGCTCAGTCTCTAGACTGATAGAAGAGTATATACCCTGACTCTGAGTTTTTGGAGATGTCTGATGTCAGACCATAGAATTCCTCAATCGCTTGGGCATCTATTTTCTGTGGGGACAAAAAAAAGAGGATAACTGGATACAAAGGAAAACATGTTTAATATGGTGTGCTAATTGCGGACTTAAAAAACTCGCTTGACGCATGAAAACAAACCTCATTGTTTCTCACAGAAGCGTAAATGAGCATTAGAAAAAACCTTTTGGGTCTTGCACGTGAAGCAACCGTTCATCATATAAAGTGATTGGGTGTCTTCAGACTGTAATTAACCATATATAACCATTCATATATGAATTAGGTTTACATACATTTTATAAACTTGGTGGGACAAATCCCACAGGTTTCTTTAAAGGAGAACTCCGGCGAACAATGAACCTTTAGTCTAATAACACATTTGTACCTAGTCAACCGTTGTCTGAGATTTGTTTACATGATAATCGAATGTAAAGAGTTTTATCTCTAAAAACTGTTTAGATTATAACGCTAGTATATGGGGGCATTGACTAAGTAAAAAGAAATCGCTAGTTAATACCACTAACAAGGCTCAAAATAGCCCCACACTAACACAGTAACATAATGAGGGTCCCTACATGCAAAACGAAGCATTGAGAACTTTGTAAGTATACAGACCGTTTAATAAGAACATATTTTATATTTTCATAAGACAGTCCACTTTGCGTATACAGGCAGTAGCCATCTTTGGAAAACAGTCTTGACAAGTCGAACCACGAACGTTTTGCGCCGGAGTTCTCCTTTAAAAACATCTTCAAAGAACAAAAGTTTTATTGATTTGGAGCAAAAGGAGTAAGGGATATTTCAAACAAAAATGGACATTCTGTCAATTTTTGTCAAATACATTTTTTTTTTTTGAAAAATAGTTTTTTGCCTATACACAATTCCAAAAATATCTTTTGTGTTTAACAGAGGAAAGAAAGCCATACAGGTTTGGGACGACATCCCTTTAAAGGTGAAGCATGTGATACCTGCCCAACTAATAACACAGAACATAACTGCAAAATCACATTAGGGTCGAAGAAAACTGAGATATTTGCCATCACTGGAAGTGGTGAAATGACAAAGATTCACCTTTAAGTGACTTCTGAAGCATCTGCATCACGTTTTAACTGAAAATGTCATATCTCTCATTACAGATGTGCAATTGGGAAGACATGGGATAATGGAAAAACAGACTCTGCTTCCATTTGACATCCAGAGACTTACAAGAGTGCTTGGTAATTCTAAAAAAATAATATGGTACAACAACCACTTCATGTTCTGAGAAGCACCTGAGAGTTTGTGTTCATAACATGCGAGTAAATATTTGTCTGGGTTACCGTGTAGCAGAGCGGATATCACATCTGTGTTTTAAAATCAAATTGATTTATACTATAAATGCGCATGCTGGTGGTGGAAAATCTGTCTCAATGTTGAGTCAAGGTACATTTTTAAGCCAGTGGTGTAGAACAAACCTAAACAATCATGTGTCACAAGGATGTAATGGAAAATATGGTATTGGCTCGGTTTCAACAAAAAACGCTCTTCATATTCCATATCAAGATTAGTAAAATGTTTTAAGCATCAAGTGAATCTTGCCAAATGAATGAAAGTCTTTGTCTCATTAAGAAAAGTGTTCCCATCATTCAGATAACTCCAAAGTATGTGGGTCAATGTGAGGAGGACAACTCCAGAGAAGCATAAACAGCAGCTGCACATCACCTGACAGGGAGGGTTAATAGATCTGCTACTGTGCAGCGATAGACATCCACATACCTCGGGCTGCAATCATACAATTTTCGCTAGACACGGCAATCTAAATGTGGAAATGAACACTGCAATGACAGTTGGAAGAAGAGACGGTTTGCTGAACTGAAACTGATTCTTCAAGGTCTTGGGTGTTTGTCTTTTTAGATACTTCTACTTTATTTGTTCTCTTCTTAAACAATGAAACAACAGGACTATTCTGGGGTAAATACAATTTAAGCTCTATCAAAAGTATTACTTCGGAAATTGATTTCACCTCTCAGAAAACAAAGTAGTATGTGCACATACATTTGAAGTCTATGGGGCAACTTTTTTTATTCAAAAAAAAATGCATGTATGTTTTTATTTTGAGCAAAAATAAGGAAAAGGTCTAAATTATTTTATCTGGATACGGACAGGATGTTACAAATTAGTTAACCCAGATTATTACATTATTAATTTAACTAGAGCAACAATTTTACACGACTTACCTCTACAATGTCATCATCAAACAGAAGCCAGAAGCCGTGACTCTTCACTATAGTGATATAATGACCTCGATTTGGCCCACTACAAAAAAAAGCAAACCAAAAAGATATGATTAACAGTGAATAAATTAAAATTTTAGCCTGTTAACTGTCAGTGTTAAGGTAGCAGACACTTGGTGTACTTTATTTATTGAAATTACATTACCATGGAAAAGATGCTTAAAAACATTTTAGTTCAATGCTTCAGTTTCTGTGATATCATCCTAAATTTGAAACACAACTTGGTTAGACATATTGCTTTGATTTTCTAGCAATTTTAGAATCCAAATTATTTTGTAAAACATATTTTCTGTATAAAACATTTTTAGTTCAGTACATTTGCTTTACAGTAAAACTCAAAAATGAAACTTCTGTCATTCTTCCAGTTCTTCCAAACCTGTAATTTATTTCTTTAAAACCAAATTAATTTCTTTTCATGAACAAAAAATGAGATATTTTGAAGAATATGGGTAATCAAATAGTTAATGGGCCCTATTGACTTCCATAGTATTTTTTTATTCTTCTACATTATGTGGAAGTCAACGGGGGCCATCGACTGTTTGGTTAAAATATCTTCTTTTGTGTGAATTTTCAATTTGTGTGTGAACTATGCCTTGAACTTTCACTTCTGCAATAATCTGCTGAGTCTCTTCTTTAAAAAGAGGCCAACAGTATGTCTGTATTTAAGCTTTCATAAGTCCATTCAAGTCCAGATCTATGCTCAAAAACGCAGGAGAGTTACTGGTTTAGTGAAAGACCAGAATTTTTTTAATTAGTAAGTGAGCCAAAGTCATGATGCAACAGAAGTAGCAACTTTTCATCCAAACAGATTATGGGTGGATGTTGGGCTTCTATCCATCGGTTGTTGATTGGACTGAATGCAAGCTTAAGCCCTATTCGCATGGGATTCGTATTATCTGGTGACCTGTAGTAATTTGTAATAATTGCGGAGTTTGTCTGTGATCTTAATCCCGTGCGAATCGGCCATGTCTGTAATTTGTAAAGTAAAAATTCCCCCGCAAATTACCTAGTATATTTCGCCGAACACCGAGGTCCTGTGATAATATTAGTCCCGTGCGAATCGACATCTCTGTGATTTGGCCGGATCGTATATCATTTATTCAAGGTTTTTGTTTCATCTGCGCCTTTTTATCCATCTTTCGCGGAGAATAGAGGCTGATTTGGAGTGTTTTGATATTAATTTGGGTGCGGGGTCATATCGCTAGTACAACTATACAATTTAATTTGCAGAAAGAAAAACCTATACCATCAGAAGAGCAAAAACAAAAAGAACGATTAGATGGAATGACATGTTTAGCAGGATATGGTAAGGACAATTCTTCTGTTTATTATACTGTATACAGCTAGACATAATAACGACAAGACATTTCAAAGCTATAGCCTAATGATATCATATCCAGGAGATAAGTCAGTAAATTCGAGTAAAATCACAGGCTTCGCTTATCCCGCGCGAATGCGCCACACGAAATTCAGACATGGGTGGGTAATTTCAAATTGACATGTGGTCCCCAGGTAATACTAATCCCGTGCGAATAGGGCTTAAGTTGAATGCAAGACTAGTTGTCAGCAGCTCTCCAATCAAACAGACTATGTTTACATAGACAGCAGTAATCTAATTATTGACCTTTTTCTGAATAAGACAATATTCTGATCAAGGTGTTTGTATGAGTTGCTTTTAGAATATTGCTTTCATGTTCCCAGTTTACAATGTTCCCAGTTCATGTTTCGATAATGCGACCAAAATAGGAATACTTCACGTCTTAATTCAATTTGTGTTAACTTTGAGTATGACTTGAGTCGGATTAAGAAATGAAGAGTTCAGATGCAAAAGCCTCTAAATGCCATTTGAAATTTTCTTCTTTATTGATGATTTTTATCAAACTTGTATATTTAAGTTCAGTAATTTCACTTAAATGGCAATGATAATTACCTATTAATTGTTATTTAAGTGAAATTACTGAACTTAAACATACAAGTTTGATAAAAATCATCATGAAAGAAGAAAATTTCAAATGGCATTTAGAGGCTTTTGCATCTGAACTCTTCAAATATCTGTTTACATGGTAGTTTCTTAATCAGAGTATTGTCTTAATCGGCTTAATGCCGGAATTGTTGTTCATGTAAATGTAGTTTGACTGGTTAAATTGACTGTGACATTCGAAACCTACCTCCCACAGTGCACCACTACAGCCACCAGGTCGTACAATCGTTCAGGGTTGGTCGCATCACCAGAAGTGTTAAAGAGCCTCAGCTCCAGAGGGAAGACTACACGATAGGAGAGCTTGGTGTAGCGATGAAGCTGGTCCATATACTTAAAGCGCTTTAAGTGCAGGGCAAGGATCATGGGTAATTTCTTCACCCGCATCCTGTAAGGAAAAGGAGAGACAGGATCAATTTTAACTTGAAATTCCGTTTCCCTTCTCAGACTGCCAATTTCCTGAGTAACTGTAATTGTTAAACACTTCAGGATTAAAATGCCCCTCTTTGTGCACAGAACCAGCACACTAATGGCCAGATTTACTAACAGCTTGTGCCACAGCAAACCCTCTTTTGGCATTAAAAAACAACTGTCAGGTCTTAATAAAGATACGCCGTCAAAAATCAGCACTGAAAAAAGGCGTTGACAGGGTTGTTATTATTGCGGCAGACCTTTTTGCAATGCATTTGTAGGAGTTTCCCTTTTAGATGCAACATTCCTGGGAGGAGAGTATTTAAATTAATCATGCAAGATGATTTACAAAGTTTGCGCTTGTCAATTATTCAACGCACAAAAGAGCCAATCTAAAATCAGACACTTATTTGTGCAGCTCTTGGTAGATTGCTTTTTGTCATTATGGAAATGATCCGACTGCATCCGTGTTCTTTAATTTGCTATTGGAGCTTTTTTTGGAATTGAGCTCTCACTCTAATTTGCCCTGTTTAGTAAATCTGGCCCTAATGCTGATAAAAGATGCATTCAAGGAGGAAGAAAATACTGAATAGACAGGGTTGGTCCAAAGCATCAGGCTTACATAGGTTGAAAGTGAATATCACAGCAAATGCATCTCATGCCATGCCATTCAATTGCAACTACAAACCTTTTCTGAGCCTCCTGTTTACTTCTGCATTGCTCACAGTAGTACTTGTATTCACTACATAAGGTCTCTGTGTTGCTGAAACCCCTGAAAACGCACAGACAACAAATTATTCTTCCACATTAATGAACACTTAACAAAGAACTTGCACCAACTGGTCCATGCCATTTGAGGTTTGTAGCTTTACCTAAGACAGTGTGTGATGGAGGTGTTCTGCTCCACATCCACTGAGAGGTCTAGGAAGTCTTCATCTTTACTGCTCACCTGAAGCATTAGAGAACAAGAGTGCCCATCATATAAAAATAAATGTACTTGTTCTAATTTGTACTCCTGTTGTCTTGCTGCAGTTGGATTTTCAGCACACACATACAGATTTCATTTCTCAACTGGGATGTGCAAGACTGCGTATTTTAAAGTCAGCAAGTTACTGGCTTGTCTGAATGACTAGTCAGTTGTGGAAGTCCGGGATAATTAGGCTGACTTGTTTCTAAGGGGGCTTTTCATAATACATCTTGTTCTCAAATACAACCAAACCCTGTCCCAAATGCCACCCCAGGCCCTTTTAGTGATCCACTGTGTAATAATACATCAAGTCTACACACTTTAATGATGTAATTTCACAAAGACTGGAAACCACATCCGTTGAATCAACAAATGAATTATCAAATGAAAAACTAGACCCCTTATAAGTCTACTAGATCTTAAGTTTAACAGAAATTGCGATATGGCTTGATGCGATTATAAAACTGCTTATTGAATTTATGCGCTGTGTGTTTCAGAGTGAAGTGTGGCACTGTGTCCCACTTCTTTTACATATGAGCAGCTCATGATCTGAAGTTTTTGGTCTCTCCGAGTAGCTCGGTTTGTAGTGAATGCTGTTCCACATGAACTCATCTCTGCACGTGCTCGGAGTTTGGGTCACATGTAACATGCATTTGGGAATGTTGTGAACGTTGGGGGTCAAAAAAAAACGGATGTGTAACATTAGATCCATGCATTGGGTGCTAATATAATAAAACTGTTGCTGGCTGTGTCATTAATGTTAATTAAACAATAAAAGAAAAGTGGGAATCTTTCTTCTACGTCTCTTCTACGTATTCAACAATCGAAACATTTAACAGACTTCTGTTTTTTCCCGAAACACACTGTTTAAAACTGTTCTCCCGTCACATCCATACAATCTCCCAGATTCTGATTAGTCAAAGCCAAAGAGCCAATATCATGGTCACAATAACTCACTTTAGGGTGTTACTCCACCTCCTCTGACTCACCGCTTCACAGTTCAGGCACCGTGTCTCATTGGTCAGTGTGCCTTGGAAGATCTCGTGCACCCAGGTCTGCTGGATCTTTTCCTCCGCGTCACCCTCTCCTGTGCTGCTACCGCTTCCACCTCCTCCACTTCCACTCCCACCATTCTGTACTACCTTTCCATTCTGCTGCCTCTCCTGGCTCTTCTCCTCCTGAAGCAGGTCTGCAATGGTGTTGAGCAAGTAGTTGAGGAATTCATGTGCATCTTGCTGCATGTAGTTGTCAAACAGCTCTTTAGGGAGAGTAGAAGGAAGTGTTGATAACATTAAGTAGCTGCAAGTCTAACTTATAAACAGTGATTCAATCATTTAATAGCCGTTCATTTCAATACATACACAGTCTTTCCTGCATAGCTAATCAGGCGTATATCTTAAAGGGTTAGTTCACCCAAAAATGAAAATTCTGTCAGTATTTACTCACCCTCATGTTGTTCCAACCCCGTAAGACCTTCGTTCATCTTCGGAACACAAATTAAGATATTTAAGATATTAAGATCGCTCCTGCATACTAGTCCATAGGCTTCTTGAGGGAATGACACTTGCTGGCATCGAAAAATCATCAAAGACATCGTTCAAATAGTCCAAGTGACTACAGTGGCTCAATTTTAACTTCATCAAACGACGAGAACACTTTTTGTGCGCAAAAACACACAAAAATAACAACTTTATTTCAACTATTCACTTCCTTCTCTATGAGCCTCTAGTCAGTTAAAGTAGTGTGATTGCGTAGAGCTACGTCACACGTAGGCTCACTATTGGCCGACGCTGGTCATGTGTGTGATGCGTGTGACGTACAATAACAGAAGCTTACGCTATTAAACTAGTAACCTGACTCGAGGCAGAGGGAGAAATAAACGAATAGTTGAAATAAAGTCGTTATTTTTGTTGCTTTTGCGCACAAATAGTGTTCTCGTCATTTGATAAACTTAAGATTGAGCCCCTGTAGTCACTTGGACTATTTTAACAATGTCCTTTAATGACTTTTCGAGGCCAGCAAGTGTCATTCCCTCAAGAAGCCTATGGACTAGTATACAGGAGTGATCTTAATATCTTAAATATCTTAATTTGTGTTCCGAAGATGAACGAAGTTCTTACGGGGGTTGGAACAACATGAGGGTGAGTAAATACTGACAGAATTTTCATTTTTGGGTGAACTAACCCATTAATCTTTCTTTCTTCGTTAATCTTAATCGTTCTTTCTTTTTTTTTATCTTACTGACCCCGCGGTTGTTTATCTAGACAATGTCTTGGATCTTGGAATCTATGTCTAGATTGTCTACATTCAAAACGTTAACAAACATATTATCTGTATAGCAATTTCCTTTCACAGATCTCCGGCGTCAAAATAACATTAACCACTATAACAGTCAGTCAAATCCCGTACTGTAGGACGCATGATCTTTTCTCACCATTTTCCTTCCTCAGTCTGGAGACGAACTTCTTTGGTGGAATGACTCCCACTTTCTTCTTTTGAGTTGCAATGCTGTTGAACAGGTCAGCCAGGCAGGTGAGCAGGTTCTCTTTGCGCCGCGGTTGGATCTTATAGGCCAGCACTTTCTCCCGGAAGGGCCGGCAGAAGTACAGTGCCTGCAGCACTGAGTTACAGTAGCAGGTGTTGCCAAACTGAGTGACCAGATTGTGATTGGACAAAGAGCAAATCAAAGAGTGATGAAGGACCATGTAATGACATACATGCACATATAATTATTACATCTCCAATTACTGTCTCTGAGAATGAATGCAAACCAGTGCTGGAACTAAATTTGAGCTGAATTGAAAAAACATTGAACTACACTGAGCTTAATAATGACACTTATCTTATGCAGAACTGCTTTACAACTTAAATTGAATTTGTTTCACAACTGATCAATTTTGCAACATTACCAATTACTTTCCTGTTTGTTTGTTTGTTTGTTTAAAAAAAAAACAATCCATAAATGAATGTGATTTGAGTTGGATATGTGGAGCGGATTTATTATTTTATTTTGCTGCCTTTAATACACGCTTGCCAAATCTGCCATTAAGGAATTACACAAAGTCAAACACATCCAAAGTGCTTCACAATGTAAAAGTAATATGGCAAAGTAATTTTCTATTTATAGCACACACACTGACAAAGACAACCCTGTAAACTTACATTTACCAGTCCAAAGTAGTGTTCATTAACAGGGAACTGTTCCGGTCCAATCTCCTTTTCCAAAGCAGAGGCATTGGCGCCCTACCGAGAAAAGCCACAATGGTTATCTTGGCAATTTACTCATGGGGTCTCAATAATAAAAGTGACCAGGAACACCCTGCACCTATTCGGGACTAACAGGAACATCCTGTTTGTGGAGTGTGATGTAGGCTTGGCCTGAACAGGAAGCACTTTCTGGGCAAGTGAACCCACTCTGTGTCACCAGGGGAGATCATCAAGACAGAGCTGTAAGTGCTGTCAGTATCTAAGGTGTAATGTATTAGTTTCTCAGATGTTATAAGGCCTAGATCAGTGTTTTTTGTTCAACTAGTTATCCGAAGACCCTCTTCCCTCCGTATAGATATTTCTGCTGTAATGAAGTTAAGCTTTTTGTTATGAAATTCCTTTATTTCATTTTTAGCATTTTAGTTTGAGGATTTAGATTGTT
The DNA here is from genome assembly GCF_016745375.1 of Pimephales promelas. Next base: position 404,743 of record NW_024121147.1, read on the forward strand.
TTTGATATTATTAATCATTTATTAATTTAAAATACTTTTGAATCATTCTTTTAAGTATGCTGTTTCTGGTAGGACCTGATTCATCACGACTTGGGTAATCTTTATGAAAAGGCAACTACATATGTCTGTCAGTGTCAACCCAAGAATGGATGACTTTGATCCGAAACCAAATACATTCAAATGTAGTGAACACTAAAATTATGTACTGCGGTTTTTACATAACTCGTACATAGCTAATGTTACTGGCACCCAGAGGTGGCTAAGCTAAATCAACAAGCAGCAAAGCCATGTGTCTTATCGCTATAACTGATTATCAGTAACTGCTGGAAAATAAGAAAGTTGCCACATAAATATCTGCTATTTAAAGCAGTTATTGGTTTATATGGACTAATCTGTTTTTATATCAGAATCCCCAATAGATAGCATCCCACATTAATAACATTTTTGTGTATAGCACAGCAAATCCTAAATTTTAATATTCATTGTAAGTTACTGTCTGTACACACTCACTTTCTCGTGTAACAGTTTAAGAAAAACCTTTCAGCACTACTACAAAGATATTAAGTAAATTGAATCAGCTTTCAGTTGTGTCCTTCAAATAATGTTACAACACAACAACAACAACAACAGCAGCAGCAGCAGCAGGAACTAGTCTCATGAATGACCTTAACGTTACCTCTTTACAAAACGCTTGTATAACGTTACATACAGAAAGCGTCCTCATGAATGATATTATCTGATGGTAAATAAAGTTGAGTCGCCCGTCTAATCAAACATGGACATTATGTGTAGCTCGCTAATACGCTAGGCTAACTTACATATAAAACCCTTGAGCAGAATATCAAATTATCGGCCAAAAAATGCTTAAAAGTCCGTTTAAATACATCACCAAACGTGTACTGCGTCCATAACCACAGAAAGAGAGGTGTGCAAACTTTTTGTGACTGTGCTGCCATGACACGGTTGTTTATCTGTTAGCTGTTGAGCTAGCCCTGTTAACTTAGCAGGCTAATCCAAACACAGGTTAGACGCAGTGGACGGGACAACACTCACTTATGCGAGGGAAAACTCACCATCGTACAAATCGAGGCGATCTTTCGGACTGTCATCAGTATTTCCATCCGTATGCCGCCATATTGGACCGAACCCCTATTTAAAAGTGTGACAGCCGCACAGGCTGAAGTTCCGGTGGATCCTTCAGTCGGTCCAGCAGCTCGTAGCGGAATGAGGGAGTGTCGCCTACCGCGCGCAGTGGAGCAGCTGCGCACTACACAACATTAAACATACTGTGGCGACGACCTCTGTTCACATTAACTTTATTAAAAAACTAAACACTGGGAAATGGTGCGTATTCAGAAAATTAAACAACAATCTCACGCGGAAAAAGAAAGAATAGCTTTTACAAAGCACATGGTGAAGAAAAAAGGGTATGCAAATAACAAAAACGTCAATTAGGCGTTAAAATATATATTTTTAATTACATATTTTAGACTGTATAATATTTAATTTATGCTAATAATAGCCTACTGTGAATGTCTTACTTAGGCTAGGCTATATTTTGCATTTGTGGATATAAAGAAAAGTAACTTAGGTAAAATTACAAAATTAAAACACATGTTAATTCGTCATGATTTTTTCCATGCCTGTTAAATCTTGCGAACAATAGCCAAATGAAATATAGGCCTATATATCGACTTGTGAAAACGAAAATTGTGGGACATTAACATCACTAGGGTTGATAGGTAAAATTTATTAGATCTATCTTTTTCTTTTGTAAAACAAACATTTTTGTTTTTAAATAAAGTATTTCAACAAGATGTATATATATATATATATATATATATATATATATATATATATATATATTCCAATTCATGCTTTTGAATATAGAATAAGTTCGGGACAGGCTATAATTTTATATTTTAACCTAAGAAAAGCATAGTGAACCGATTCAATAGAAACGCAAACTAGTAAGGAATAGCCACGCGTTGTATTCTTTTGATGATTTCACACACTATGGTGAAGGCTTAATTATATGTTAATTAATATTCATATATTAGCCTATTTTTCTAAGTAATGCTGACGTTGCTTAGTAATCTTCCTGTGGTGTAACCTCATCATGACCTTGACCTTGACCATGCAACTCTTGTTCATAGTAGATTCTATGCATCCGCCCTTCTCCTCTGGTTTGTCAACTGATCCTCTAACCGCAGTCATTACCGTGGCAACACGAGCACTGAGTCAGTCAATCACCTCTGATACATTGTTTCTTCAAAGTTTAAACATTATATGGCCTGTCTGTCAATGCTCTCAGAGGTTTTTGTCTTTGCATAACTCATTGTGTCAAGAAACATCAATATGGGCCGCAATCCTCACAGGTGTGTGAGTATTGAGAGATACTGAGTTAAAGCTTGCAGTTGCAAAACTTGGTGCTTGCAGGGATTGTAGCCTAGAATGTGAAACTGCAGGGTTTACAGGATTGGTCATTTTGAGGTGCTTTACCTTCAGCGGGAATATAGTGTTGCTATGCGGTTGCCACGATGTTCTGAGTGATTAGTGCGTTGCTATGCAGTTGCTGGGGTATTCTTGGTGGTTTTTATGTGTTGTTGCTGGAGTGTTCTGGGTGTATTGATCTTGTTGAGTTAAACCGGGCTCAGACTACAGGAGTTTTAAAACCTTACCGATTGTGAACTCATGTTGCATCATGCAAAGCCGGGGACACACTTAACAACAATAAGGCCCATTATGAATGTAATTTGATAGGCTAACTTACTTATGTCTGATCAGGAGAATCATTAAACATTTTTTTCTCTCGAATCTCAAACATGCACACTACAAGATTTGAAATTTGTAGCGATCACACACTACAAGATTGCACCTTGTGACTCACAGGGAAGCAGGTTACTTACTTTGTGTTTGTAACACTTAGCAAGTGTTACATCTCCATGGTAAGTTTTTCAGTGTCACAAGACTGTTTTGTTATCACATGCTGTATTCTGCCATACCGTAACCAACCTCACTTGATAAAAAATTGTTTTTCACTTGTTCACAAAATTCACTTGTTTCAAAGAAAGGAATTTCTGGAACACCCAACAGTGGAGAGTAACGAAATAGCCTACTTAATTACTGTACAGTCAGGTCCGGCTCCAGCTTTTGAGATGTAAGGTGGGCCAAGTGAAATTCCTGATGGGCCAAGACTTTAAACATTATTCCACATAACAAAACTTTATTTTATAACAAAAGAGGCAGGTCTTGAAAGGGACTATATATTTTCTATATTTACAGGGCTTAATTAATTAAGGGCCGTTTACAGATTCATTCCAGGTTAGGTTTTTACTTACCCTGCAAAAATGTTCACTGGATCCACCACACACACAAAAAAAGAGTTTTATTACTGTTAGTATTTTAATATATATAAAGTCAAATAAACCTTCAGTTATAAAATATGAACAACTGAACAAATTACAAGCAATAGCACAAATAAATACAATCAAGGACTGAGGGGCCTGGGGGTCCCTGGGCTTGAGTTTATGTTGGGACCCTGCCTACACTACAAATAACCTCAACTAGAATATCATTGTGTAGCACAAAATACACAAAAATGTGCTTTGAGGTTCCTAGAACAATTGTTATGCTATAGTCAAGTTTAGAGGTAATAATAAAATACAGGATGTGCTCTCTCAGTTGAGAGAAGATAAAAACCCTGAAATAACACTGAACAATAAAGCCAGAGATGAACAGTTTTTTAATGTATATGTCATATCTGTGTCCTCTTATGTCAGATTGTTACAATAAATGCAATAGAAAATGTGTGTTTGCTGCTCCTGGAGCTGCCTAGATTGTTCAGAGCTCTCACTCAGATTCTGTTCTGGCAACTGTAAACTACAGCTCAGACTCTGGTCTGCAGTTGGTGTGTTTGGAGTCAATAGATCGAAAGACTTTCAGCAGATTTTGACGACAAAATTGAAATATTGAATTGCAGCATAATGCCGCTGATTAGCAGTTTACTTAGACAACTATTTGAGTGTTTTGCTCACTTCATGCGCAGAGAGGGGACACCTCAGAGAGAGCACAGCAGTGTGCAGCGCAAGAATTAGCGGCAGCAGAGAAACTTCCAGAGGAGTGTGAGGCCTTCGACTTCATTGCCAATGACAGGAAGTGCAGGAGGAGACCCCGCAAGGTAGTCCACAGTCCGGATAAGTTAATGGAGGGGGGAAGTGAGCTTAGGGAAGCTAGAGAAAAGAAAAGGAAGAAGAGAAAACGTGAGGAACGGAAGATCACAGAGCCAATGCCACTTCTTGTGAAGGTCAAACCTCTGTCTACTACAGTCAGAGGTTCCTTCCTAAAGCCAATAGAGGGAGAACCACCAATGGTTACAAGCGTCTCCGGACACCTCGCTCTACCAGCCGCTCGCTTCAAACCCCTGCCGCCAGTGGCGAAACCTCCGGTGCATTCTCAGAAGCCAGCTCCAGCACCTGAGGATGTGTTATCCCTGCCATGTTCTCCACTTCAAGTAGATCCTCCCAAACTGTTAGCGGTTCCTCCATGTCCTGTCCTATTTCCCTCCGATACTCTTCATCCCAACTGCGTCATCCCAAACGACTTGAAGCACACAATGAAGTTGCTGCTCTGAGACGTCCTCCAAGCCAGAAGCCTTAGCTGTTTACTTCCCCGTTTGAGCCACAGGAACAACTGGTGGACACAGAGTACACAGGGAGGACCATCCAGGCCAGTACTTTACTCAAGTCTGAACGCCCCCGAAACCCGGAGGCTGAAATGAAACCGAGAAAGATGGTTGCCTGGTTGGAGTAGGACAATGAGGTGCAGGAAGAAGCGCGGTTGAGCGAAGGGGTGGAGGTCCAGGGCCCCACTTCTACACACAATGAAGTCGTTGCTCTGCGACATTCTCCCAGCCGAAAGCCTCAGCCGTTCACTTCTTCCTTGTTTGAGTCACCTTCACAACTCAGCCTGGTTGACATAGAGGATGAGGAGAGCGAGTATGTTGAGTACACAGGGAAGACCATCCGGGCCACTGACTTACTCAAGTCTAAACGCCCCAAATGGTAGAGGCTAAAATGAAACCGAGAAAGATGTTTGCCTGGTTGGAGATGGACAGCGAGGTGCAGGAGGAGGCATGGGCGGATGAAATGGAGGAGGTCCAGGAATTTAAGGAAGAGCAAGGTGACCCCAGTGAAATGGGAGGATATAAAAGGCCATTCAGATGATGACTCTCAGATCGATGACCTCACGATAAAGCTTGTATATAAATCCTCTACTGACGTCCCTGAGAATGAGACCCAGCACAATGTGAACGTCCAGAAAAAGTGCAAAAGAAAAGTGCCATTTGTTCCTGGGTGGAGGAGAAGGTCAAGAAAAGGAAGGAGAAAGAAATACTCAAGGAGAGAGCGCGAAGAGAAAAACAGTTGCTGCTTGAACGCTACATGAACGATCCGAAACTGAAGCATTTGTGGATCAACAAGCACAACCGCAACTGAAACTCCTCCTAATGCAGATCATCGTCCCTCTTCACCTTTAACCTGTGTAAATAAAAAAGTGTGCAAACTAAAAGTTGAAAGATCCATGACTCTTCCTGACAATTAAGACAAGCGTAATATGAAGTGAATCAATTTGAACTAATTTGAATAACTGTTTAGAACAGCTGCAGCAGGAAGTGAATTATTCAATGCAATTTATAACAGTGGAGTTCACATCATTATTTCTATGATGGAAAACGTTTAATGTTTCTCTTGTCTGCTGTCGGCAACAATACATGTCTCATTCAGAGCCAAAGACTGCTCACTTCATGTGGTCATTTAAATACATGTGAAAATAAATATATTTAATTTGTCTAAAAAAAATGTGTTAATGAGACAAGTAAAACTACAAGGATGAAAAGCAAAGGAGGTGGCATCCTTCTTTCAACCAATTCCATCAAAATAGCCAAACATTCGCATTTATTATAAGGAGCCATATGCAAGATTGTGGCCAAAACTGGTACTGCAATCACTTTCAAATGACTGTAGAGTGGTGTATCCCCAGGGTGGCGCATCAGAACAAAAGACAACATGACAACATTAACATCAGTTGAGGGCTGCAACTTCACTTTTTAAATGACAATATCCTGGCCGGACTACTGTTGTCAGTGATATGAGTATTTGAAATGAACATGATTTCTTAATGTCTAGTGACATATCAGGGAAAATTTATGATTAATTCAAATACATTCTTTGCATACAGCTCCTTTAACTTAGCAAATGACTAAGCCTTATGAATGGATAGCCAAATAACCCTTTCTGGTCATTTGATTTTTAAACAATGCAATGAATGCAGCAATGCACTACTGTTTCAAATGTTATAGTACACTTTTTTGTAAAGAAGACAGTTAACGCAATACTGGCAGTTTGCAGTACACTAATATTGCATTATATGGATATAGCTGATGGCTCTATTGATTTATTGATGTGATGGATTACTGACCGGGCCTATGGGGCCAGTGCCCAGGGCCCCTTAACTACCAGAAGCCTGGGGGGGCCCTGGGGTTTAAGGCTTGCGCATTCCAGTTTGGTTAAGAAAACCCATTAACAATGAAAACAAATGTTTATTAATGTTGTAATATATATGTCCCATAGCTTATGGGCCCTATGTGAATATAAAGGCATACGTTTAATATTACAGTATAATAAACGTTATTATATTTTAATGATATGAGTAAAATTATTTATGTATATGTATGTATGTATGTATGTATATTATTATGTAATATAGTGCATATAGCAAAAAAATATCATCTCTATGTGCCTAGTTAATTTTAATTTTCTCCTTTGGAGATACCTGGCCCCAGGGCCTTTACAAGTCATAATCCGTCCCCCATGTGGCTTTTGACCTTTTTTTTTTTTTTTTTTTTTTTAATTACAGTTTATGCTTTTGACAGATTTATATGTTTTGTCAGCAGGAGCCTGGACAGGGAGAATGAAAGACAACCTAGGTCACACTGGCACACACACACACACACATACACACGTGTTTGGGGACTAAAACTTGTCTCTACAAGGACAAGGATTTCAGGTATTGCCATCTTTGTGGGGACATTGTCCCCATGATGTAGTGATTTCCTGGACCACACACACACACACACCTACAAAAAGTGAACGTGCACAGTAGGAGGTCCATTTTAAGGAGGTATTTCAAGCTCATTCTACTAATAAATTCAAATGTTGTTGTTCTAATTCAATCAGGTTTATAACATAAAGCAAGAGAATGCTGTTTTTAATTACATTGACCCAATATACAATTTCCTACAGGTTTGACATCCCGCAGAAGCGAGTTAGCATTTTAGCACTTCCGGATCCATCGTCTCAATGTCAATGGGTTTTTTGAATAGGGTTTTGTTTAAATGGCTGAAATAAGGTTTGTGGTGAACACAAACTCAAGACTTTCTTACACTTTTTATTCTACGAGGTAAAATACATCAGTTTTATCCCACTCGTCATTTTTTAAGCTGTCAAGTGTCTTGAAAAGGGCAGTTGCTAACAAGTGACACTACAGAGGTGGTTGGGGACATTAAACGTAATCACGCCAAAAAGGAAAGCTCAGTCCACTTTTACAGCCTTATTTGCTCATTGTGTTTTTACATACTATTCTAACTCAATACTTCAATAGGAAAATTGTTTTTAGATAAAAACTGAAAGAGTTGCCAGAAGCTTAGTGAAACATGAGCGAGCAATCATGGTGTAGTTTGTTTAGCCTTTAGCTTTTTAGCATAGCGACTGCCTCTATGCTTCAAAATTCATAAAAGTTGTGTTAATGCGATAATTATCTTTATGGACAAAACGTGCAAGTATAAACTTGTGTTGTATCACAGAGCTTGTTTTAGAAATAATCCAAAAGCTGATGGGAAAATCCTCTTTAGGTTTTTGTTGAAGGAACCAGTGCGATGCTGACTGCCGGTTGGCCAACAAAATAATAATAATTCATTACATTTATATAGCGCTTTTCTCGGCACTCAAAGCGCTTCACATAGAGAGGGGAATCTCCTCAACCACCATCAGTGTGCAGCATTCACCTGGATGATGCGACGGCTGCCATATTGCGCCCGAACGCTCACCACACACCAGCTTACTGGTGGAGAGGAGACAGTGATGAAGCCAATTGGTATATATGGGGATGATTAGGAGGCCATGATGGACAGAGGCCACTGGGCAAATTTGGCCAGGATGCCGGGGTTACACCCTACTCTTTCGAAAGACATCCTGGGATTTTTTATGACCACAGAGAGTCAGGGCCTCGGTTTAACGTCTCATCAGAAGGACGGTGCTCTTTTGACAGTATAGTGTCCCCATCACTATACTGGAGCGTTAGGACCCACACAGACCACAGGGTGAGCGCTGCTGGCCTCACTAACACCTCTTCCAGCAGCAACCTGGCTTTCTCAAAAGGTCTCCCATCCAGGTACAGCCCTGCTTAGCTTCAGTGGGCAACCAGTCTTGGGCTACAGGGTGATATGGCTGCTGGCAATAAAAAAGTGATGTCATACCTCCAGCTCAGACACATGCGTCGGCGCTGATGACCTAGTGGTTAGTGCACTAAAGTTGGCCGGGTTCAAATCCAACTCGGGGTCCTTTTCCGTTCCCGTTCCCCTCTATGCTTTCGTCTCACTAGCCTAAGCTATCTGTTAAATAATTAAATCTGGTCAATTGAATTTTGCTGCAATAAGAAATTGTGATTTGGGGTTATTGAATCAAAGAGAAAATTACAATTGACATTATAAAACAAACACACTATTTTTTTTTTTGTTGCTATTGTTCAATTTAATCAATTAAAATGAACTAAAGTAACACAATTTAACATTTGTCACAACTTAATTTAATTGTGTCCAGTCCAACTAATATATTTTATTTAATCAGTTAAATTGAATTATAACAATTAAAATTGAATTGAATAATAATTAAAACTACAAGAATAATTTTTTATGACATATCTGGGCTGTGTTTCCTAAAAGCATTGTAAGCCTAGCTAGATTGTAGAGTCATTGTCCCTTTCATGCATTTAAGGGTTAATGGATGGATTGCCTCACAAATGTTTTCATCGTTCATCAGCTGCAGAAAATCGTTCTTTGTGTTTATGATATCCTTCCTCTGTGTCCTTAACGTTATAGGCTAACTGTGCTGTCCAAAATATTATTAATTAGGTTATTAAAACCTTTAATGTTGTTGGTGAGCATGGACCTTTAACGTATGCTTTACAACGACAACAGTTACCAAAAAGGCCTAAATACGCTAGCTAGACGACTGTCACATAGAGTGCCGAAGTGATGACGTCACTTTGAAGGACAACTCGGAAGCTAGTGGCGCATATGGGTTCCCTCGGTCAAAAAGCAATGTATTTTCCCCATAGACTTTTGGAAAATCGCAAAATAAATAAATAAATAAATAAATAAAATAAGATCTGTGTTCAACAAAGGGTTGTGACCCTTACACGTTTTGTCTAAGATAATCTTTACAAGTTAATCCAATATTTATACATTTTGAAGCCTATATAAAGATTTAAAAAAAAATACAATCAGACACAATAAAGTTTAAAAAAACACAAGCAGGTTATAACTGTGAGTTCTATGTCAAAGATCAAAACTTTTCCAAGTTTTTGGAGGCTTTTTTCTGGAGGCTTTTTTCACCACAGACCTTATTTCAGGCGATTTAGCAAAAACCCGTTCAAAAATCCCATAGGCTTTAGAGCGAGGGAACCGGTAGTGCTAAAATGCTAACTCACTTCCGCGTTTTGGCCTACAGAGTGACGTCGTAACTTCGGCACTCTATGCTCTATTTGCGCAAGTGGATAATAAACATAATATATGGCCGCCATGCATTTGAGGAGGTAACGTAACCATGGAAACAAGTGCTCGACCATTTTCTGTTAGCATAACTTTATATGTGCTTCGAAAAGGGCATTTAAATAGTGTCAGAGTCTGTCGTCCTCACCTGTTTGTCCCGTCATCTGCACTACACTTCCCCGGATCCTTTTGTTCCTCTCCCGGACTCACTCCCCAATCAGCCACCTGTTCCTCGTCCGGTCATTATCATTTTCACCTGTGTTCACTCCATTAGCCTTATTCCTCTGTGTATTTAGATCAGTTCAGTTTGATTCAGTGTTGTCGGTCAATGTTGAATGTTACCCGGTGTACCCCGTCTTCCTGCCTGTATTTTTATTAAATATATATCTTCTTTGTGACTCTGAAGTCCTCCAGTTCCTTCTGCCTGCTCCACACCCATGACAGATTGACCGACCCCAAAGAAACATGGACGCCGTGACTTTTCTGGGGATTCTCCACCCAATTCGGCGGCCCCGTTTGGTTCTTGTCCCCAGAAAGCCGGCGCTCCACGTCAGCCCTGCAAAGCTCGAGCTCTCCTCTCCGCTGGTTCCGTCCAGCCCCGCCGAGCCCAAGCTCTCCTCTTCGCTGGTTCCGTCCAGCCCCGTCCAGCCCGCGCCAGAGACCGTCCAGCCAAAGACCGTCCAGACCGTCCAGCCGGAGACCGTCCAGACCGTCCAGCCAGAGACCGCCCAGACCGTCCAGCCAGAGACCGTCCAGACCGTCCAGCCAGAGACCGTCCAGACCGTCCAGCCGGAGACCAGGATCCCACCCAGCCTCCCTCGCCCACCTCCTCTCACCTGCCCTCCGTTAACTCTTCTGCTCTCCAGTCCCCCGAAACCTGCCTTTGCTATGGGATCCTCAGTTTTCGCCTCCTACCTCCTCCACAGAGACTCTTCCTCGGCCCCCGGTCCCATCGGCTCCCCCGTGGCTTCTACCTCCCTCAGCTCCTCCATGGCCCCTCAGTCCACCAGCTCGTCCAGGCTCCCACGCCCCTCTGGATTCCTTTCGGTCCCTCATCACCCGTCCTTCACCTCTGGACTTCCATTTGTTTGCTTTGCCCCGTCATTTCACCCCCCCGCTTCAGTTGGATTCTTCACTCCCTCCAGTCACCCATCGGCCCTCACTCCCTCTGTCCTCACCGTGTCCCTCTTTACCCCTGTCATCACTTCAGTCACCAGAGCCTGCGGTGTCCCCATGTTCCCACGGTCCCTCATCAGCTCCTCACGTCGTCAGTCCCTCAGCTTTACCCTGGTCTCCTCTCCCATCTGCTCCGCCCCTGTCAGTCGGCCCCCTGGTGTTGTCAGCCCCGCTTCCATCGGCTCCACCAGGGGTCCTCCCTCCTTCTGCTACGCCCTGGTCTCGCCCTCCATCTGCTCCGCCCTGGTCTCGCCCTCCACCTGCTCCGCCCTGGTCTCGCCCTCAGCCTGCTCCGCCCTGGTCTCGCCCTCAGCCTGCTCCGCCCTGGCCACGCCCTCAGCCTGCTCCGCCCTGGTCTCGCCCTCAGCCTGCTCCGCCCTGGCCACGCCCTCAGCCTGCCCCGCCCTGGCCTCGCCCTCAGCCTGCCCCGCCCTGGCCTCGCCCTCAGGCTGCCCCGCCCTGGCCTCGCCCTCAGGCTGCTCCGCCCTGGCCTCGCCCTCATCCTGCTCCGCCCTGGGGGGCTTCCTCCTCCTGACCACGCCCTCCACAGCCTCCAGGGCACCCACCCCCCCTCCCCATTGATGTTACGGCGTGAGGCCACGCCTACCGGGAGGGGGGAGTGATGTCACAGTCTGTCGTCTTCACCTGTTTGTCCCGTCATCTGCACTACACTTCCCCGGATCCTTTTGTTCCTCTCCCGGACTCACTCCCCAATCAGCCACCTGTTCCTCGTCCGGTCATTATCATTTTTTCACCTGTGTTCACTCCATTAGCCTTATTCCTCTGTGTATTTAGTTCAGTTCAGTTTGATTCAGTGTTGTCGGTCAATGTTGAATGTTACCCTGTGTACCCCATCTTCCTGCCTGTATATTTTTATTAAATATATATCTTCTTTGTGACTCTGGAGTCCTCCAGTTCCTTCTGCCTGCTCCACACCCGTGACAAATAGTTAAAGAAGTCATTCAATGAATTCTTTTAAATTAACATAATAATAAAAATAAAGGAGGTAACGTAACCATGGAAACAAGTGCTCCACCATTTTCTGTTAGCATAGCTTTTCCAATGTGCTTCGAAAAAGGCATTTACATAGCTAAAAAAAGTTTTCAATTCACAAATTAATAATTATGTTCTATAATTTAAAAGAATTTGTGAATTGAATGACTTTGTTTTAGCTATAATAAGCATATTTTGAGGCTTGTTTCCTCAACTGAATAAATTCAATAATTGCGACATTTTTTTTCAAATTCAAAAAAGACTGGGCCTTTTTCTCAGAATTGCGGAAAAAAAATCAGAATTGCGAGATAAAAAAAAATCGTAATTTTTAAATGTTTTATACTTACTCGTAAAGCTTCCAATCATAGGCTATACTGTATATAGCCTTATATCAAAACATTTCACTTTACTTTTTATTATAGGCTACATTTAATTTACACATTTTATCATATCCCATTCTTAAAAATTTGTTTGAGTTAGTCACTCTGGTTTACTATAGTTAACGCCCCCCTTCGGCTCTTTCTTTTCTTTTTTCTTTTCTTTTCTTTTCTTTTTCTTATGCTGAGGCGCAGTTGAGGTCTGTGTAGAGATCTGGCGATCAGTAACTTCGGGATGTGAACTGTACAGGTTTAGTCTGCTGGTCACTTCATTAGAGGGCCGTTATGCAGAATTAACATTCATGTCGTGCAGAAGCGGAGCCAGCGTTTGGGGTGCACTGGAAGTCTGCGTTTATTTACATAAAGCGGTCGATCAAGACCCCTGTCTGCCGAGGTAACGGAGGACTTATTGCTTTATGAAGAGGACAGCGGACAGTGTGGAACGGGCTCGTATAGCGCGAGAAAGCTGAAGAAAAAAGGATGCATTTCTAAACTGCGGTTTCTAAATGCGTCTTCTTATCGAGCAGCCAAGAACAATGAGCAGTGGCTCTAGCAACTTTTTGCTAGTTCCTATACCGGAGTACCCTGTAATAGACTGCGTGCCTAACAAAAACGTCAAAATAGTTGTTCTTGGGGCAAGCAATGTCGGAAAAACAGGTAAATGTAGCCTAACATTATGTGGCTTTAAGATATTGCTTATCTAAAACAGTTTTTGTTCTTTATTCCATCATGCATATCATATTTTTATTTCATAGCCTACCCATTCTAATATGACTCGTTGATTTAATGTTTATTCATTCATTCTGTTTAAAATCATTAATAAAGTCTGAATGGTATGTGGTAATGGTATAATAATTCTAATCCTGAAGAATTATGATGAAAACATTTTAGCCATTATAACGCCAGGGTGCGACATACACTGACTTCAGCACGAGCTATGTGACATTGTTAGGCTTGCAAATGATGATGCAAACGTTTCCATTTGGTTTCTATTTTCAGCTCTGATTGTAAGATTTCTTACTAAGAGATTCATTGGAGACTATGAAGCCAACACAGGTAAATTATAATGAAATAAAGCTAAAAATCCTATACTGAACTATAAAAATGTCGTCATATTTTAGCCTACTCGTCTCTTGTACACGAAGTTTTCAGACTTTCAGCATGGTTTTCTTCATCAGTAGCCTATTTAACTCCATTAAGTTGGCTGAAAAGTGCCATAGCCTTCTCAGAGCACATATTTAAGCAAATACACATAATTTTATCATTTTACTTGGTGATTTTTTTTTTCTTGTTCAACATTTCTAGGAGCCTTGTATTCAAGGAAGATAAACTTGGATGGGGAGCAAGTTTCTTTACAAGTACAGGACACTCCATGTGTCTCATTGCAGGTACCTTCAAATCATACAATCCGTCAAAAGTATTGTGCCCAACCCATGCTGTATTATCACAGTCACTTAGATCATTCGGACATTGCCTATGGGATTCCTGCATGCTTCAAATGAACTGTGGGGAATATTAGTTCAAACATTTGGCCTGTAAACAAAGTATGCAGTGCAGAGGAGATAAAAAGGGTGTGTTCAGCCATAAGCTCATTAGTCTGACTCATGTGTACTAAAAGGCTCTCTTTAACTGAATGAATCTGATCCTGGCTCAAGCACAGTGTATTTATACTGTAGGTATTATGATGATTGAGAATTTACTTCTTATAGTTGTCATATTACAACTACTGTAATTCATTGGTAGTCAGTTCCATTATTGGTGAAACATACTAAACATTAAAATTGCAGCAATCAGTAAAATAATAATATTTAATTTATTTTTAATTTCTCAATTGTTTTCAACATCGATTCTCGTTTATCTTTACATTAAAATGATCAGCTAATATCTAATATGCCATACTGCATATGAATGTAGTACAACTTTTTATGTTTTTGAAAGAAGTCTATTATGGTCTCCAAGCTGGATTTATTTGATCAACTATACATTAACGCAGTAATATTGTGAAATGTTTTCTGTTTTGTAAAGGCCTATATTTAAAAAATTTAAGCAGCAAAACTGTCTTCAATATTTATAATAATAAGTAATGTTTCTTGAGCCTCAAATCAGCATATTAGGATCATGTGACACTGAAGACTGCTAAAAAGTCAGCTTTGCCATCACAGGAATAAATTACTATTATTTTTATTATTTTTTAAAATTATTATTTTTAAAACAGTAAAATAGAAAACAGTTGTTTTAATATTTCACAATATTACTGGTTTTACCGTTTGTTGATTAAAGACATGCAGCCTTGGAGACTGAGAGCATGTGATTTATTTCAAAAACATACAAAAATTGCAAACATATTGTACAGCATATATACAGTACATAGTCTACTATATATATATATATATATATATATATATATGGAATAAAAACAACCGTTTTATCAATTTTAGGATGATGTAGAGGGTCTTTACTGTCAGGAGCAGATCAACCGCTCAATTTACTGGGCAGATGGTTATGTGCTGGTCTTCTCCATCACTGACCTCAACAGCTACCGTACCATCCAGCCTCTCTACCAACACGTGCGCCGAATCCATCCCAGTGGCAACATCCCCGTCATCATCGTGGGAAACAAGAGCGACCTGCTCCGCGCCCGGCAGGTCCCGGATCATGAGGGTAAGGCGCTGGCTGATGAATTGGGAGGGCCCTACTTTGAGGCTTCGGCCAGGGAGAACCATGAGAGCGTCCAGGCTGCTTTTCTGCACTTATGTCAGGAGATGAGCCGAGCTCTGGGAGGAGGAAATGGGGAGAAGAGAAAAGGTGGATTACACCTTGCCAGGCCAAAAAGCCCGAACATGCAAGAGCTGAAGAGAAGGTTCCGACAAGTGCTGTCATCCAAGGTCAAGTCAGCTACGGCACTATGATGATGAAATGAGTGACAAATGTGACCGTGGAGAATTTAGAAAGTGTCGACAACATGCTGTTGCTAAAGTGATTGTGAAACACATCACTGTTCTCTGGGTGAACTGTAACATGGGATTCCCGGCACTGAACTTTAAATCTAATTTTTTTAAGGTCATAAAGTCTGTTTTTGTTTATTTGTTTTAGCTGCTATCATGCAAATGTCTCCTGGTTTTCCAGGATTATAATGACTTTCTCAAATTAAATTCTTTGATATAATGATTTACTTGTATTATAAATGTATTTCCTTATCTCTTTTAATGTGAAGCAAGGATAAACTGATTATTTTTGACTAAGGCCATTTGTTATACTGAAAGTAGCAATATAAAACAAACATACCACAGGGCCGTTTACTGGACACGTAAAATGATCGCAGTCGATTCCTAAGATTCTCATGTGACTGCGGGCATTTTTGCAAAATGCTATTCTAGGATTATCCTAGATAACATATTCCAGCTATGTTGTTTATAATCGTGGGAGGAAGACGTTTTTTGACTGGTGGTTCCCATGACCTTTGACCTACTTACACGGTGTCAAGGATTTTTGATTGTAGGCCTACTGTGGAGGTTCATAGAGGGGCTCTTTGGCTTGCTTCTTCCAGATGTCCCATTCGCCCACTCGAATATACGTTTGTTTATCTTTCAGCACAGATGAAGTACCATTCCTCTGGTGCAGGTCTGGAGATTCCTACACTGAACTATTGCATTTACTGAGTCATTGACCTCTAACCTTTCACCTCTGATATTTTCTTCTCTTCACCCAGTTGCCTAATGAAAAGCAGATTCAGAATGTGACCAGCTTTCCGTGCTTTTAGAAAGTGAGAGTATGTCCATTTCATTATACTTAGACAAAGTAAAACACTAGTAGTATATACGTAATTTGGTGATTTAATTTTTTTCTCAACAAGCCTTTGCTCTCTCTCTATCTTCATCTTTCTTTATTGAACACCATTCCATTTCAACTGAAATTGTATCATATCATTACAATCTAGAGAACTCAAAACTTTTGGGTGGATCGCCAGAAGTCTCCTAAACCATTACCACATTTTAAATAAGCATTAGGTTTTTTAACTCCCTTGTCACTTATAAATGTGCAAATGTAATTCAGCTGTGGTATATCCCTGAGGACTAAATGTTCCACAATTATAGTAGTTTCAAAAGTATTTCTGATCAAGAAAGGTTTTAAAATAACTTTAATATGGTCTCATATATTGTATTAGTGGCATTCAGGGGCCATTCACACAGAAAGTGTTTTTCCATTCCACTGCACATCTTGTTTTTTAATGCAAACACACACTATAGACAGACATAACCATTGCACATAGTAGTTAGATCTTGTATGCAATGCAACGTTAAACAGAGCATATTTCATGTGTTATTATTTCAAATACACAACAGAGTTTGTGTGCATTACAATGAGTAAAGAGTTCGTACTGAAAATGTGTATTGCACTGTAAGTTAGTTCTTGTATGCAATGCAATGAAACAATGATCTTTGCTGTGTCCCAATGTGAAGGCTGCGTACTTCGAAGGCTGTAGACTTCGAAGGATGCAGTCTATTTGGCCTTCGAAGGACGCTTCATGTAGCCTTCGTGGGATTTCCTAATTGCGCAACCAGGTGTTCCCTATTACTGCTCCTGGCGCCAAACAACGGAGCGAGAGTACAGCTGCCACCCTGATCATTCATTTAATGAAACTGAGTAAACAGCTATGGAGAAAGGCTATTGTCATTTTGTTGTTTTATATTTTACTGGAAATTTTATGTTTTATATTGTCCTGTCTTTAAATGAGGGGCAATATATATAAAATCACATAATTTCAATTCACATAACCACTAAAAAAATATTTCGAGTCATGTATTTTCGGCTCAAGAGTTGGCCAGAGCTGGTTTAATGCTAGAGGCTGCGTCCTGAATAGCCAGATTACACTGTAAACTGTTCAAATATTGGGTGTTAACCTAAATATTGTAATGAAAATAGCCTAAAAAATAATGATAAAACATAGGCACATATATAGCCAATAGCCTATTCAAATGTTAATCGTACCATACGATTTTGTAGGGTTTTCTTTTTATTGTCTAAATGGACCATGGTGAATATATTTATACAGGCTGTCAATCCTATTTGAATATTTTAAACCAAATATAAAAAGTCCAGTGCAAACGTACTCCCGCTCGTCGTCGTCAGCTGTCAGTCACAGTTGCTAGGCGACAAGAACAATCCTCCGCAGGCTAGACCGGTCCGAGCGCTTCAGGTGCGCACTTTGATATGGGACGAAGTTAAGTTAGCAACAATTTGTTAATATTGTGACAATGGACCAACAATTTGTTACTTTAATTTTTAAATAACCAGTGGAGAATGTAAGGAACTTCATACTGCGATAGTATTCATGTACAAATGTGAAGTAGCCTACTTTTTCCCTCACAGGACCACAACACTACACATTTTACATTAAACGACACAAAACAAAAGTAGCCTATATTATAGTTTAAATGTATCAACCTTGCAAACACTCACAGACCCTTACAAAAATAAACAAATATCCAGAGCCATGAATTCTCTTTTGTGTACACATTTAAGTAAGCAATAAGGTACGAGAGGCTGTGCTGTATCGTGAATAAGTAACGGCTGAAGGGCGTTGTTAGGCACGACGCGAAGCGGAGTGCCTGCAACCCCTTCAGCCGTTACTTATTCACGATACAGCACTTGCCTCGAGTACCTTATTGCTTTTATAAAACGGTTGCCACACAATATTACAATAAAAAACAATGTATTAGTGCAACTTTTTAATGTAGTTTAATCAATAAAAACATTCCTTCCGCTAGAAAAATATAGTCCCTGGCTGTGAACAACAACGTTCCAATGTGTAATATGCAGGAAAGCTCAAATAAAAACAACAAAACCATTCTCAAACTTTGTCTCATTCTTTTTATTTTTTTACAACACAAAATTTGTGAAATTTCCTCACACAAATAGGCATAGCTTATCTCTCAGCAAACTAACAAATAAAATAATAATAAAAAACACAAGGGCACATATTTTGATAGATAACAGTTAGGTCTTTAATCTAGTTATTAATTTAGTTGCTTAAATGCTGCAACAAGAGATACTTTATTTATTGTTGTTTATTTAGCCTAAATGTATTTGAACATCTCCGTTTATTGTGCACGCATTAAATATTTGACTAATTTCAATCGGCTCCGCTGTGGTGATATTTAACCTCCTCTTTAGTTGGGGCTCAGCGCTGTCAGCGGTGTTTTATGTTGCAGCAAGAATGTCACTCCAGTGCTTTCTTTGTTTAAGTTTGGCCTCCAGTAGCTCTTTACTTTTACACTTATGTCCACTCACAGACATAATTTAAAAAGGCTAAAATGTTTAAAGTAAATTTCGATTTATAGGTGGCATGACGATGGATAAGTGGTTTGAGGAACAATTTGGAGAGACTTCTACAAATACGAACTGTCATGCTGAAGTGCTAAAATGTAATAGCCTACATTCGAGAAGACTCGTAATGAAAAAAATACCGTGCAGCAAACCCAATGGGCAGTGAAATGCTTCGGTGACTGGTATAGTGACAGGTTGGGATTAAGCGCATCGGACAGTTTTATGGTGCTGAAATCTTTAGTAGAAATCGGTGTGTGTTTCATTACGACCCTCTCTTCTTGTTGTCTTTACGACTCCACCGAAAACGTTATTGGATGAGGACGGTGAATTCGCTGTGTCTCTTCAGACAGGACAAACTCAAAGGTGGATCATTCAGGAATCTGTTCAGACCCGCGCGTAACGCTACATAGCTACTGATCCCATATTTTTCTCCTGTGGAGCTTCTGACGCCGGTTTCACACCACACGCGTTAAGCCTAGTTCACACTACGTGATTTTAAGCCCGATTTAAGCCCGATTTGCAAATCGTTGAGTCGCCGACAAGTCAGGGTGTTATCGCGTGCAAATCGCGGGCGATTAGCGGACGATTAACGCTCGCCAATCCGTTAGTGTGAAAGAGCCAACAACGCATCAAAGACAGCTCGCAGACAGCTCGCAGACAGGTCACCGAGCTCAGAAAAATATCTAGCCTGCTAGATATCTCGAGCAGTCGCGCGACTCAATCTCAGTGATGTTAAGCCTAGTTCACACTACATGATTTGAAAATGTTGGGCTGAACTGTGCAGTTCACATTACATGACTTGCTCTCAGTGAAATCATGAGTGTTCAAGTTGTTTAGCTGTTCACACCACACAACACAACGTGATTGATCCACAACAGGAGGTAACTCACTACACGAGTTAACAACGCACTGCATAGAGATACAACCACGATCGGATGATAAGAGCATATCATTTGTGACTCAATGAGAGCTGTTTCAGTACTATAGTACGGTCGAAATCCTGAAAATAATCAAACAAATAACGAGTTGACAACAACACGATTCTATCTGGTCTAGAAACCATGTTTTGTAACGAAAACCACGCAATAAAACGAACCAGAAATGACGCGAAACTACAGAGAAGAAACATAACACGCGAATATGGACGTCAGACAGAAACTAGTGCTGCACACTGTTTGCTCGACGATCTGCTCTGAGAAAAAAAATGCAAAAAAGAAAAAGTAAGATTTACCTGGTGTCCTCAACCCATGCGTTGCTATGATTGGCTGTACTCATGACATCACTGAGATTGAGTCGCGCGACTGCTCGAGATATCTAGCAGGCTAGATATTTTTCTGAGCTCGGTGACCTGTCTGCGAGCTGTCTGCGAGCTGTCTTTGATGCGTTGTTGGCTCTTTCACACTAACGGATTGGCGAGCGTTAATCGTCCGCTAATCGCCCGCGATTTGCACGCGATAACACCCTGACTTGTCGGCGACTCAACGATTTGCAAATCGGGCTTAAATCGGGCTTAAAATCACGTAGTGTGAACTAGGCT